>JAOXJP010227270.1:0-11334 GCA_025762735.1 Platanus orientalis | reverse complement strand
GCATAATCATTCTTCCTATATATATATTGGTTGGTGAAAATTTTCATTCATCTTCCTAATTAATCATTCTTCTAATTAGTGAAACTGTAAAAGATTCTTATTTGATTCGATTTAATTTCGGTGTTATCTCCATTACTAAAGCTATATCTCTTTTTAAGAAGAGTTGTGTAGGATGCCTCCTTTTCTTTATGTTGGAATGCTCTTAACTAGGCTTATTCTACTTGGGTTTTGTAATCCATTGGTTATATTTGTAATAACCTGGGCTTGGTTGTAGTGACTTCGTTTTCATCTTAAGGTCCCAGTTTGCACTTTCATGTAGGGCCCACTTGGTGATCATGGGTTACTATTCAAGGTAGGGCTTAATTAGCAATTTGTGCAAATTTTGGCGTCTCCAAGCATGTTGGTGGTTGGTAAATATCTTTAATGAAATTAATATATGTAAGTTATAGAATTACTTTGGCCCATGCTATTGTTCAGCAATCTTGGCCTTTACTAATTTAAATAAGTAGGCAATTTCAATTCTTAAATGTGTGGTGCTGTCTGTCAATGGGTAGGTTTGATTTTTCAAGATAATTATGTCAAAAGTGCAATGGGGTTTTATATCAAAAGAAAAGTGCTTTTAAATGGTTTTAAAAGAAAAGTGTTGTCATTGAGGGCTAACTCAACCCATCCTATTAAACTTAACCCTAACCCAACTAGGGATCAAATCCCCTCAGTTGTAAATTTGTAGTGCGTGTGGTTTCCTGTTTCTCCGTTGTGTATGGGTTTTATTGATGTAATTGTACAAGTGTGGGTTACGGATAAAAAAAAACCAAAAAACAAAAACAAAAACAAAGAAACGACCTTAAAAGACGAACAAGTACCTAAGTTAGGGTTGGTTGCTGGAGGTCTCAACCTTAACCATACCTGATTTCAAGTTAGAATTGGCTTTTCCCAACCCTAACTCAACCTCAATTTAGAAAACTCAAATCCATTTCAAAACAAAATAAAAACAAAACAAAAAACAAAAAATTTGAATCAACAAGGATAGAGTTGAGCTCAACCCAACTTGCACACCTACTTGTAACGTTATAGGCCCCTACCATATCAAACAAGTCGGCGTTTTCAAAATAAAGGAGATGGCTTCTACTTGTGATCCTCTCCTGATTGTTAAAGTTCAGTTAACTTTCTACAAGATTCGGAGGTCCACACATGGTAAAAAAAAATTCAACAAATTCAACTTCACCTTTTCACTGTTATTGATTTTTTAATCATGTGGCAACCACTGAAATTTGAGAACGTTAATTGAACTTTAACAATCAGGAGAGGATAACTTGGGGATCACTTCACAAGTGATTTCTGTGAATATTTATTATCTTTCACGGTTTCACCCTTCATAAATAAGCCTAATAAAAAAGGACGGGACCTCATTTCGCATTTCCCGTACACATGCCCCGACGTGAAGGAGGCAGGGACCGCCGTTCAAAAATCCAATATGGGGAGTACCTTGCATTCATAATCTACGATTCCAGATTCCATGCGTACAAAAAATGTGCGCATAGACCAGGGTGCGGACACATTAGTGTCAAAAAGTGATTTACACTTTTTGGGCTGTTCTTATCACTTTTTGGTGCTGATGTGTCCACACCCTGATTCATGCCCATGCCATGCACACATCTTTTGTGTGCACAAAATCTTGGGGGTAATCTACTTGACTGGGATAACGTCAAACCATCTAAAACCAACCAATGGTTCTCTAGTATCAACTAGAAATGTACGGATTAATAATTATATGGTTTAATATGACTACTAAACCTTAAACTCTGATTTGCATTTCTTTTTTTACTCCCTAGCCTTGCTGACTGCCGCCACTTGGTGCCGGCCTTGCAACATGATGGAAAAGGTTAATGTTGGAACAATTGTGAACAAACGCTGATGAATGGGTTTGAATCCGTGACCTCTCTTATAAATAAACACATTGCCACCAAAGGGAAATGGACTCTGATTTGTTGTGGTATACTATTTAAAGATCACAGTTATGTTGTCACACTCACACATTTAAGGCCGGGCATTATGTAAACACTCTACCATTTTTTCCATGAATGATGATTCTTGATTGTTATGAAAAAGTGGGACCCCTAACATTGTATAGCAATTGCATATTCAGCGTGGCATCGTGTATCTCTATGAACAGCTCAACTATGTATTATTTTAAAAAAGGGAAAAATTTAGTGTTGTGCCAAAAGTACACAACAGAACAAATGCAGATCGGATAAAAAAATATGAGAAAAACAATAAACGGCAAAGAACAATCACAAGAGACTATTTAACATGGTTCAGCAAACTCACTTATATCCATAGGCGAAGACAATCAATAATTTTCATTAAAATGAAGAACAAAGAGATTATAAAACATGCAACGACGAGTTTCAAAATAAAAAATAAAACCCTATGAATTCTCTACACAAAATATATTCTTGTTTCTTTACAAAGTCTTGACAAAAACACAATCTTTTGCAGCCCTAAAAATCATAAACATCTCTTATATATAAATACCCAAAGAAACCCTATTTTCCAAAATGTCTCACTTTCCACTACATTTTGGACTGTCATGTTTCTAAGCCAATGGGTTACACACGGCTCAACACGGAAACTACCATGTAACTTCAAGACACTTTCCAACATTTAGTGTCTGGGATTTTGTGTGTCCTACCGTGTTTTAAACACAAATTGACAAGTGGAAGTTTTGGGAATTTGGTGCCTCTTATAAATTAAGAGCAAATATTAATTAGAACACTTTTGTTTTCTTCTTTTTATGGTTTTAATCCTATAATCCCATGTTTATCAAATTGAATTTCTAGAGTGCTATTCTTGGAGTGAAACTGAAGCACCAGGTTGCCTAGTGACACGTGGGCCAAAAAAGTGAAAAACACTCAGCTGTGATTCACTTTTTGTGGTGGTTCACCTTTTTTGCCTACATGTCACCTGACACGCTAGTGCTTCAGTTTTGCTCTAGAAAATAGGGCTCTAGGAAATCTACTTTGCATTTTTATGGGTATTTATTTTGTCATTTGAAAACCCTATGCACTGAGCCTGTGTCCAAAACATGGTAGAACATACAAAATCCTGGACACTACATTTGTTTCCTAAAGGGCTTAGCTCAACTCTGAGTGATTTACTGGCCCGGACATGGTGGCCAGGGTAAAGATCCATCCTGATATCAAATTTGCTTAGTACAAATTTTCTTACTACAAACTACTGCATGAACAAAAATCAGCATGGGTTGCTTATCCTGTTGTGGGTAGTTTGGCTTTATGTTTTTTTATTTTTTCATGCAAGAGTTTGCAATAGGAAAATTTATTGCAGTAGATCTTCTTTCAACTGCTTCAATTGGTGGAGTTTTAAAAGATTTTTTTTTATTTGCTTAATTTAAGTTTTGTTCTGGTAATCTAATTTTTTTAATTTGAGTGTTATCTCTATCATGTTAGGGATTTACCCTAATCCTAGGATCATGAGAAAATAAAACAAAGTAGAATAAAGATTAAGAACAAAGAACAAAACACAGAAAATACCAGATTTATGTGGTTCACCCAACTTGGGCTACGTCTACTGAATCGTTGTGATTTTTCACTATGATAGAAGAATAGAAAGTACAAGACCATTAAGTTGTTGTGGCCGCCCTCAAAATTATATATATAATTAGGGCTACACCGTATAAATGTAAAATTACCATAATACCCATGCTAAAAAAATCGAAAAAAAATGTACAGTACTATCAGACACCACACTTCCCATCAATTTCCTATTTAGAGACTGATCACAACACAAACTCTAAATTCTCCATGCCTTCAAAACATAACAGCATAGTAACGACCAACCTTTTTTGTCCTCAAAGTCAAAGACTAACTGAAGTTGTGTTCAACTTTAGTTTCTCAATAATGACTACATTGCTTAACATGTCTACCAGATTCTGACTTCCATGGATCTTCTTAAGTGACAACACTCCCTCCACCAAAAGTGACAGTATGAAATGGTATCTCAACTGTATATATTTCATCTTAGAATGAAATACTAGATTCTTTGCAAAATGTATAGTGTTATAACTATCACTGTACAAAACATTATTTTTTTTTGTTTCTTACCCAACTCTTTCAAGAAGCTTTGCAATCAAATCATCTCCTTGCTAGCTTCAATAACTGTAATATATTCAACTTCTGTAGTGGAGATAGCTACAATCTTTTGTAACTAAAAAACCAAACTAATTGTTTTATCACCCAAGATATACACATACCTAGTAGTACTCTTCCTATTATCAACATTACCGCCTAAATATGAATCAATAAAACGTTTCAGTTATATACTTGTACTTTTAGAACAAAGTGCTCTATTTGTGGTGCCCCTCAGATATCTTAGGATCCGTTTTACTGTCTCCCAATGCTATCTGCATAGATTGCTTATGTACTTGCTCACAACTCTAACTGCATGTGCTATGTCTAGCTTGATACAAACCATAACATACATTAGGCTGCCAATAGCTGAAGCATATTGAACTCTTTTCATGTCATCCTGCTCTTGCTTTGTCTTAGGTGATTTCTCTTTAAATAGCCGAAAGCGACTAGCTAAAGGTGTGCTCACTGGTTTTATACCTTATATGTTGAACCTGTTAAGAACCCTTTTTACATACTCTGCTTGTGAGAGTATCAAAGTTCCAGATGCTTTATCTCTACTAATCTTCATTCCAATGATTTATTTTGCAGCACCTAGATCTTTCATTGCAAACTGCTTGGATAGCTCCTTTAAGTTATTGATCTCCTGCATGTTTGACCTTGCCATAAGCATATCATTCACATATAATATAGTTGCCATCAAACCTTTTAACATAGCAGCAATGGTCTGTCTGGCATCTCATGAAATCACTGTTGCACATGAAGCCATCAAACTTCTTATACAACTACCTCAGAGCCTGTTTCAAACCATACAGGCTTTTCTTCAATTTGCATACCAATCCCTCCGTATCTGATATTATGAATCCCAATGGTTACATTATATAGATGTCCTCTAAATCGTCATGGAAGAATGCAGTTTCCACATCTAGTTACTCAAAGTGCAAATCTTTTGCAATCACAATTCCTAATACCACTCTGAATGTTGTCCAACTTCACAACTAAAGAAAAGATTTCAGTGTAGTAAACACCTTCTTTTTGTTAAAATCATTTCACAACCAATCTTGTTTTGTAGTGTTTGCTACCATCATGTTCTTCTTTGATCTGTATACCCATTTATTATGTAAGGCCTTCTTGCCTTTTGATAACTCAGTCAACTTTCATGTTTGGTTTGATATTAGTGAGTCCATCTCTTTCTATATAATTGACTCCCAGTTGATCGAGTTATCAACCTCTAATGTTTTTACATAACATTTTAGCTTACCACCATCAGTCAATAATAAATAATGTAAAGATGGAGAATACCGTTGTGTCGGCTTGAAGATTCTTGAGGACCGTCTCACCTTAGTAGCAAGAGCACTTGGTTCAACCTATAAAGCTATGCTTTCTGGATTATTTTGAACTCTCTTTAGCACATTATTTTAGAAATCTCTTCCAATTCAACATACTTGTTCTTTTTAGCATGAATACCTGCATTATCAGATTCTACAACTAACATGTCCTTATACACAACTTTTTCATTAAATATGACATCTCTACTTCTGATTATTTTTCGATTTTGATCATCCCAAAATAAATAACTGAACTCATCAGTGTCATACTCAATAAAAATATATTTTCTAGATTTTGAATCAAACTTATTCCTAGCATCATAATCTATATGCACATATGAAATACAACAAAATACTTTCAAATGTGAAAGACTTACCTTCTTTTCACTCCAAGCCTCCTTTGGCAGATTTCTATCCAAAGGAACAGAAGGTCCACGGTTGAGTATGTATGCTACAATATTAATTGCATCAGCCTAGAACATTTTCGACAGTCCAGAGTGTATCCTCATGCTTCTAGCATGTTCATGTGTTCTGCTACCCCGTTGTGTTGTGGTGTTTTGGAAACAATTTTCTCCATTCTGATCTCATTAATGACACAAAATTCTTTGAAATCCTTGTCTTCATACTCTCATCCATTATTAGATCTCAAACACTTTATCTTCAAATCTGTTTCAATTTCTACCATGGATTTCCACTTCTGAAAAATATTATAGACATCATATTTATTTTTCAAAAAATAAACTCATACCTTTCTTGTTAAATCGTCTATAAAGGTATCATAATACGATGAGCCTCCAAGAGATGAAATTGGAGAAGGTCCCCCCACATTTGTATGAACCAATTCTAATTTTTCTGTCTTTGGTGTTCTGTCACCCTTTAAAAAATTGACCCTCTTCTATTTTCTAAAGGTGCAATCCTCACACAAACCAATGTCCAACCAATGTCCACTGTTTTATACCTGGTAGTTTTCTTTTAGATAGAAGTGCCTTCATCCCTTTTTCACTCATATAGCTAAGCTTGTGATGCCACAAATTTGAATCTTCTTCTGTATCAACAATTGCAGCAGAATTTATGGTGCTTGTCATTATATAGAGAGTACTCTTCTTCTTTCCATGAGCTACAACCATGGCTCATTTGGTGACTTTCTAGTAACTACTCATGAAAGTTACTACATACCCTTCATCATCAAGTTGTCCCACAAATACTATGTTTATCTTCAAGTCAGTAACATGTTTAACGTTCTGTAACTTCCATACAACCCCATTGGGTAATTTAATCTGAACATCTCCTTTGCCTACAATGTCCAAAGGTTCATCATTAACTAGATAAACCTTTCCAAATTTGTCATTAAAATAAATTTTCATGATTTCTCGGTGTGGGGTAAAGTGAAAGGATGCCCCTGAATCTAAGACCCATGAATCAATGGGACTGTCAATGCTCAAAATCAAAGCATCAAGGACCTCTTCTGTTGTGACGTTCACTGAATCCTGCTCATCCTTATTCTTCCTCTTTAGTGCCCGACAATATTTCTTTAGATGACCATTCTTTTCACAATTCTAGCAACTGCCAAAAGGTTTTCTAGATCTAAACTTGCTCATTTTCTTGGAATTCGATCCATCACGGTCTGCACTTCTTTCAAATGTTTTTCTCCTATTCTCTATATTTAAAACAGAACCTGATGTTTCCCCTGATTCATTCCTGCGAATTTATTTACTTAGAATCAAGTCCCAAACATCATTATATTTGAGTTTCAAGTTTTCAGAAGAACTACTCACTACAGTTATTGTACTGTTCTAACTTCCTATCAAAGAGGATAAAAGAATTAAAGCTTTGACATCATCTTCAAATTCAATTCCTACAGAACTCAACTGAGACGTAACTAGATTGAACTTGTTTAGATGATCAGTCACAGCTATGCCTTGTGACATCTTTAGGTTGAATAATTGCCGCATCAAATACACCTTGTTAACAACGTAGGATTTTTCATACATATTCAAAAGAGCTGCCATTAGACCTGTTGTGGTTGTTTCATTCACTATGTTGAAGGCAACATTACGAGCCAGCATCAATCGAATAACCCCTAGCACTTATTTGTCAAGAAGAGCCCATTCATCCTCTTTCATGCTATCTGGTTTCTTTCCTGAAAGCAGTTTATACAAGTTCTTCTGATACAAATAATCTTTAATCTGCATCTTCCAGAACCCAAAGTCCGAATCATCGAATTTACTGATCTTGACCTTCTCTTCATTTGCAACCATCGCTCCCACTTGAACCTAATCACTCTGATACAAGTTGTTAGGGATTTACCCTAATCCTAGGATCGTGAAAAAACAAAACAAAGCAGCATAAAGATTAAGAACAAAGAACAAAACACAGAAAACACCAAATTTATGTGGTTCACTCAACTTAGGCTACGTCCAC
This sequence comes from Platanus orientalis, assembly GCA_025762735.1. Classification (NCBI taxonomy): domain Eukaryota; kingdom Viridiplantae; phylum Streptophyta; class Magnoliopsida; order Proteales; family Platanaceae; genus Platanus; species Platanus orientalis. Next base: position 3,440 of record JAOXJP010227270.1, on the reverse strand, counting down.
GAAGTAGCTGCAGTTTTTCACTATGATCAAAGAACATAAAATACAAGAGGATTCAGTTGTTGCAGCCACCCTTAACATTATACATATAATTAATGTTACACTATATAAATGTGAAATTATCATAATACCCTTGCTAAAAAATTCGGAAAAAAGTGTATGGTACTATCAAGCTCCACACTTCCCATCACATCAATAATAGCTTTATCTCTTTTTAAGAAGAGATTTGATGGGACTTACTCCTTTTTTGTAAGCTGATATGTTCTTAACTAAGCCAAAGTTGTATTGACTTAATTTTTACTTTAGGATATCCCAGTTTAAACTTTGGTATAGGCGCACCTGGTAGTTTGGGAGTCATATGAGGTAGGGTCTTATTTGCAATTTGTATAAATTTTGGTGCCTCCAAACTATGTGGGTGGTTGATAAAATGTGTAAGAAAATATTTTAATGAGATCAGTAACTCATAAGTGTAAATGTGCTTCCATCACAAGATAAATTGATCATCAATATAGATATTTGCTTAATGAGATAGGAGAGGATTTGCTTAATGTTTGGTGCGTTCAATAGGAGGGGAATGTGTCCACCTCTCCTAGATACAATAATGCTTGTGAACAGGAGAGGATCCTGAGTGAAGTTAACTGTCCAAGGACAAGTTAATGCAATCCATTGGACAACAATGTAAGTCAAAAGGGAGCAATTGTTTTACTCTAGATTTGTATGTGTAATACCAAATTTCGTTGCTTTCAAAGAAGATTTGAAATTTGAAATTTGATATTCAAATTACCCAGCATTCTAAGAGCTGGTTTATTATTTTAATGGTAAGGACTTTCATTCCAAGCTTTTTTAAGAAGGTTTTTTAATTACTACTATTCGCAAGAATAATGCACCTCTAATTCTCTAATCATTTTACAAATTGTAAAAAAAATAAACACAATTTATAAAATAAATAAGAAAATAATAGAATAATGAGACTTTATTAATATATTAAAATAAGACAACTTTTGATATCTAAACTACACCTTTGTGTTTGCAGCAATCCAATCTTACTTATACACAATCAAAACTCTTGGTTCTTGTGCTGGTGTCATCATTTTTCTTGAGTTCTTTGAGATTTAATGGATGTGAGAGATCCCAAAAAATAAAAACTTAAAGTTTGAGCCTTGATCTTAGAATATGGAGAAGAATGATGTTGGAACATGTGAAGTGCGAAGAGGCTTGAAAGCCAAAGCAAAAGAGAAATATAAAAGCCTACCAAAACATGTGGAGTGCCTGGTATATATAGAAATAACTATTAGGATTTGAGTGGTTATTTATGTGCCATTGATAAATGATCAAACGGCTATAGAGAAGTCCATATTTTTGTGGAACTTATCACATCTTTCTCATCCAATCTTAATAAGATCTGTAGGAATTTAGAAATGGAGCACACATTAAACTTGTCCATTAGTCTCTTGGGTGTTTTAAGAATCTAAAAACACCTTAGTCGTGAATTGTTGCTGTCCAAAATATATAATATAGGATTTTCTATTATTTGCCTTTTGTTTATCGCAAATCAGGTTTCCCAGTTGTGATTGCTATGTTAGTCGCGATCGGCTTATTTAATTGTAAATTATCATGTTTAATTATGATTGAGTCTATTCAGTTGCAAATGATGAAATTTTGGGGAAATTACGAATGATGTATTTATTCATGATTTTTCCTATATCAACAGGTATGCTTCCAAACACAAAGGCTGAGATGCATAGGGATAAAACCATAAAAGCAGATTTCAAAAACAGCATCATTTGCCGGCCTTAGTGTTTAGGAGGATGGGGGAGTATACAAATCAAGAGTAGAACATTTGCTCCCAAGTTTCAAACTAGAAATCCACACGGTTGGTAATAATAGATAGAGTTGTCAATGAGTCAAGTTAAATAAAGAGTCGAGCTTGAGCCTTGTTTTAAGCTTGGTGAGCCGAGGCTGACCTCATTTCCTAAGTGAGCCTGGGGCAAGGCTTTTCTACGCTCGGCATACAAAAATGCATAAGTCAACGGGGGCCACATCAGCATCAGAAGTGTTTTACACATTCTCCCAAAAAGTGAAAATCACTTTCGGCACTGATGTTTTCACCTGCTTGACCATCGGCGGATGCAGTGCAGGTTAGGGGTCGGCGTATAAAATCCTCACTGGTGAGCCTGAGTTGAGCTTTTAAGCTCTAACTCGTTAAAAGCTTGGTTTGATTAATAATTTTATAATAAAATTATATATTTTGACCATATTAATGTTTAAACAAAATTATTTAGGCTAATGGAACATTAGGTTGTTAGGTTTTTTTGGTTTTTGTATTTTTTTCAAGCAAACCGAACTGAAACCCAAACCAAGTCGAGCCCGAGGCGAACCTGAGCTGGGTCTTCATGTTAGCTCGGTTCGTTGACACCCCCACATGGCGTTAAATATGAGCATGATAACTTTCCAATGCTCCGTCATGTGTCTCTCTCCACGAGAGATACCACAGTGGGAAATGTAGGGTTTAGAAGCCCCAATGGCAATAATTCTACAATTGACGCTTGTCCCCTTGCCAGTGTGTTGTGTGCCATTGTTTCCTTTTTTAGAGATGCTAGTTACGTTGTCACATCCAGGCTTTTAAGACAAGTCATTATGTTGAAGCTGTATTACCGTTTTAAGATTCTACGGTTAAACAACCAGTGGGACCCCGTAACTTGACTTTCTGGCAAGTAATATACAGCAGCTACATAGTTGGCAATGGGTGTGATTAGCCGTATCCTCTGGTCCACAATGTTGGTGCTCCACTGGTACTTCAAGACACAAAGAAGTGGTGGTCCATACAGTTTTTTGCAAGTTGACTTTTCAAAAATATATAAACCCCACCTCTCCAGTGGAGCACCAACATTGTGGACCAGAGGATATGAATCCGTGAATAAGGCCCAAAGGATCCTCTCCCTGACCAAATTTATCTGCATGCATAGAAGAATAGCCACGTCTCCCCAAAAAAGTGAATTTTCACTTTTTTGGGTGGATGTCTTTATCTTACTCTTAAATTCACTTTTTTGGGTGGATGTCTTTATCTTACGCTTGTATATAAGTCTGCAGTAGGAGAACGACACACAAGTGTGATTTATAGGATTTGGACTGATATCCTCTACGCCACCCTCCTTGTGAGCCACACAAGGGGAGAATCAATTCACTTTTTGGAGGTGATGTGACATCTCAAAAACTGAGTTGATCCCCTCGTTTGTGTGGCCATTGAGTGGCTCACAAAGGGGGTAGCGTAGAGGATTTCAGGCCGATTTATAGGCACCACCTCCACCACTACTATTACCGTCGCTGGGGTTTATCCTTAAATCAAAATAATTGGATTGGAACTTTCTGATGTGGATTGATAAGTATACATTAAGGCTTAATGACCACAAACGGATCATTTTGTGTAAAACGGGTTGGGGTTA
>JAOXJP010227269.1:0-11334 GCA_025762735.1 Platanus orientalis | reverse complement strand
GAGTGTGTGCTTTAATGTAACTACTCAAGAATAATATCAAATATATGCTAAGCAAGAGTAGTATAGAGTATAAAGATGGAGAGATAAGCAATCACATAATCACAATCAAAACACAAGATTTATAATGGTTCGACACTTGGGCCTACATCCACTCTTTTAAAACTCACTACCGAGCTTAGGTATATTTTATTTAGGTATTATTACAACCTAGATCAATATACAAACCTACCTATTGGCTCAATGACAAGCTAAACAACAACACTCGGTATCTCCAGTGAGTGTTTACTACTTTCGGTGTCTCCAGCGGAGGCAGTCAAGCTTCCAGGGTTTCTAACAGAAGTAAAATAATAACAATAATGAGTATAAATGCAAAGACAAATAAATATTACTACAATATGATTGATGTTGCTAGTTACTCAAATATGGGATGTTCCTTGTTGAGCTAGTATGCCTTAGCTACCCACAAGCTCTAAGTACTTGGCTCTAGTGCTCCTTGAGCTTAGCCAAAAGTGAGTGCCTCTTGGCAAAGTGCTCACTACAACCTCTCCTCAGTAGTAGTAGTGATGCTCAATAAGAGAGAAGAAATAAGAGAGAAGTGTAGAATGCTAGCTACTAAAACTCAATAATTTATACGCAATAGAGGTTTGCATAGTGAAGAGAGCTCTCAAAATAGTATGCCTCCTAGCTCTCTCAAAAAATAACTTGGAGTGTTGAAGATCCCTACCCTAAAGGGGAAAAGTCCCTTTTGTGGTAGGGAGGTGTATCCATGGCCTTAAGATAGGCATATGATAAAACAAGAGGCATTTTAGGCCTTTGAATATGCAAAAATGGGGTTCAAAATTTGAAAAACTCGCCTTAACTTTCGCGTTAATTTTTTTTCCAAAAATGTTGTTCAAATTGATTGGGGATTTAGAAACCAATTTGGGCTCTAAATCGATTTCGATACCCACAATTGATTTTGACTACCTATTAGACTCCAAATTGGTTTAGGGTTTTGTAACCGATTTAGGTTTTGAGAAAAATTCCCAAAACTCATATCAAAACCAATTTGAGCTTATCGGTTTGGGCATCAGGAGTGCTGACTAAGATGCAAAATCAGTAGCAAAATTGATTGTGGATTTCGCAATCGATTTTGACTATATTTTTTTTTGCACTTTTGATTTGGTCTGAAATCATTGGGTTGTCCTTAGGCATCTTGGTTTGGCTATTCATAGGGACCCTAAACCATGTCTAGATTCATTTTATGACACACAAAATGATATGCATGTATGTGGTATCCCTTCCTTGGTGTGCCTCTTTCCCGTGCTCTATCTTAGGTCTTTGGTCTTTCTTGGCTTCATGAGTTGAACTTGTGAGATCACATAGGACACTTACAAGAGGTTAACATACATGAGATTAACATACATCAACAGGTTGATCAAGAGCCTAGGCACCACTATGCCTTCGTCCCAATCGAGTCGAGATTAAAAAGGACAACCGTGTAGGTAGGTCAAATTCCTAGCTTTACCCCCTCAATACTCTCTCAGGGTAAGTCTTCATCTAAATAAGGGATGATTTGACCTTGAAGTGGCTAGAGAAATTAAGGACCCCACTAGAGAAAAGGGCTAGGGATTGTTATTGTCACTTTCTTAGAGATCTTAGTCATAACATGAAGGATTGTTTAGACCTAAAACAATATATAGAGGCCTTGATTTGCCAAGGATGAATCTAGTGTTTCATAGCAAAAGAATGAGGTTAGCTCAGGAGGCCCGAGAAGAAGTAGAGGCTGAGGCATCACCAGGACCAAAAGTGCTAATAGAAATCAGGGTGATCATTAGGGGGTGCGCTTGTAAAGGAGAGACCAACTTAGCATGAAAGGCCTAAGCCCGAAAGGCGAGAACGTTGGCATCTAAGGAGCTCTACTAAATGCATAGGTCCAAGTCATATCAAATGGATGACCCTCAAATAACATTCTTGAAAAAGGACGCTTGAGGAGTGTAGTAAACACATGATGCACTGGTAGTCACCCTCATGATCACCAATTACAAAACCTATAGGGTCTTGATTGATAGTGGAAGTGTGACATATATATTGTACTTAGCAACATTTGAATAGATGGGTCTTGGCAAGGACAAGCTAAAACCTACAAATTCACCCCTAGTTGGCTTCACAAGGGATAGACTCCTCCTGCTTGGGTTTATTATGCTGCCAGTCATAGTTGGGATTGGTCCTCGGAAGGGTACCAAGGTGGTCAACTTCTTAGTAGTGGACTGTTATTCAGTGTAATGCCATCCTAGGCTGACCCTCCCTTAACTAATTGAAGGTCATCATTGATATTCTAGTTTTATCCTAGAGGGGGAGTGAATAGGATATCCAAATATTCTTTTTTGTTTACCCCTAATTACAATTCTAATTTTAAATGTAGTAATAATTATTGGAATTCAATGCACTTAGAAAAATGCTTCAATTATTATAATTACAAGTGCAATGTAATGGCAATTCGTATTATTGATCTTTTGATTACTTTAAGTTCCTGCTCAATTGCAAATGAGAAAGATCATATATGAATTGATAAACATGCTATGTAAAGATAGAGAGAAGGGACAATTTATACCATAAGCAAACACACAACACAATATTTATAGTGGTTTGGCACTCGGGCCTACGTCCACTTTCAAAGTTCATTACCGAGTTAATAAATTTTATTAAGATTAAATTGCATTACAATCAAGGTTAAAATTTAAAAACCTACTACTTGCAAAAGCAAGCTCTACTCCTGGTGTCTTTGGCGGGAGCTTTTGATCTTTTTAGTCTAAGTCTATTGTATTATGTACCTTTATAAACCTTTCTTGAATTTGATGAACCTCGGGTCTTCAAGTCTTCGAACCTTGGCAATCTTGGGAACGGATCATTCTTGATTTCAAGTGTTTAGAGCTCGTCTTCCTTCTTGGAAACCAATCACTTGAGGATTACAAACATGACTAAGGTATGCAATGTGCTCATGCCATGCCTAATCTACCACTCCATGTATTTTACACAATATAGATTTGACAATATACATTAACAATCATGTCGACTTATCATCTACTGTTATGCTTCCCAATGGAAAGTAAAGTTGGGGAAGTAAGAAAGGACCAAGCAACTGCCCGAGAATGCTACATGGCCTCGCTATGGAATGATTGGGTTAAAAAAGTTTAGACTAAGTAATTGGACCTAAGGGTCAAAGCATCGGGTGACCTCTTAAGAAGTACCTTTGTTAGTTTTTCCTTATTTCATTTAGTTTTTCTATATTGTTGCTAGGTTGTTTTTATAATATTAACAGAAATAAAGAATAGAGATTTTTACTTACCCTACATAGCAATAACACACCCTTTGATATCGAAAAATCTACCCACGCCCACCAAAATGTGAAGTCAAATACTCAAGCTAAGAGAGCCTAACCTTCACAAGGGGCCAACATGATCAAATGACCAAGGCCTATTGGCCCTCTTACTACAAAATACTCAAGCCAAGAGTGTCTGACCCCCTCATGAGGGGCCAGCATGATCAAACGACTAGGGCCTATGAACCCTCTTACAACTAAAATACTTAGGCCAATAGAGCTTGAACCTTACAAGTGACTAACATGATCAAACGACCAAGGCCTATGGGCCCTCTTACTACGAAATACTCAGGCCAACAGAGCCTGACCCTCACAAGGGTCTAACATGATCAAACAACTAAGGCTATGGGCCCTCTCACTATGAAATACTCAGGCCAACAAAGCCTGACCTTCACAAGGGGCTAACATGTTCAAACAACTAAGGCCAAAGAGGATCAACTTGCCATAAAGACCTACTTGATGGCTGAACTCTATTGACAACAACTCTGGTCTAAGGGGTCCTCGAGTAATTAAAGATGCTCATTTCAGAGACTAAGGATCAAACTAATCCTTATAGAAAGTATTCAGGAAAAAAAAACCTTAAACTAAGCCTAAACCAGAGAGTTGTCACTATGGTCTAAATTGATTAAGAAGCGTAGGATGAATCATGTAACTTCATAAAAAAATTGCATTTTCTATTAAGAATTAAAAAGGAGTACAAAATGGTGCATTTACGTTGACACTTAAAAAAAAGAAAAAAAAAAGAAAAAAAGAAGGAGATAGGAGAGCACTAAGAGCTTGCATCACCCTCCTCGCCCGTAGAGACCTCAACATCCTTAGCGGCTAATCTGCTTAGATATTTATTGGCCTTCAAAATCTCCACTTCATTAAAAGTCCTAAAAGCCACCATAACATCATCAACAACGGCAATCTTCTCCACTTAAGAGAAGTCTTCAAGTATTCAAGGGCCCTCTTGAGACTGGCTGCCTCAGCTAACTCAGCCTCGAGCATGGCCCGAGTCTCCTTTAAGGAAGCCTTTGTAGCCACCCTTTTACCCTCAAATTGGGAAAGATCCTCCTCAGCCATCTCCAGCATCCTCGCATTGACTGCAACATTAGCCTCAACCACAGTCAGCTTCCCCCTAAGCTTGCCCTGGTCAACCTCAGCATGCAAGTGGTGCTGTAAGATGGAAGCCACCAAAGCTAGCATCTGAAGAGAGAATAGATATGAGAAACTGTAAAAAAAATGAAGAGAATTCTTACCTCGCCTAAGTCATGGAACATCCTTTGGCTTAGGTCAGCCAAAGGGACCTCCCTTAACGTGTCCACCTCAACTTAGGGGATGACCAAACTGAGCTGTTCTTGTGTGGACTCAACAGTGATTCTGCTAGGCCTTTTCTCAGCCTTAGTCAGGTGAGGGTCGGTAAATGGTCTCTCACTAACCGAAATGACCTGGGAGGGGGTCTCAAGTGGGACATCCTCTATCTCAACCTCTAGGATGACCATAGGTGGGGAGGTGGGGGTTAAGTGGAGGAAGTAGGGGAAAGGCTCTCAATCCCCTTGTCTTAAGCCCTTATTGGATGAGCAAAGGAGGCAGGGGAAGGGCCTTTAATCCCCTTATTCTAACCCATCCTAAGGTGATCAATTTTCACCTATTTGATAGATCTGGACTGTTCCCTAGCAGACCTTGCCCAAGCCAAGTCCAGAAAGTTCTTCCAAGGTTTAGTAGACATTGTTGGAACAAAGAAGTAAAAAATCATTAGTATGTATGTAAAGAAGAAGAGAGAAAAAAGGAAAGAAAGGAGAAAGACAAATAAAGAAAGGTGAGCAACAATAAATGAAAAGGAAGGCGTTAGAGGCACCCAAAGAAGCTTCGGACTAGGCGAGCCCCATAGATGGACGAGCCTTGAATAGAAAACCTCCAAGGTCTATATAGTAACCAAAGAGGAAAACCTATGAACTGGATAAGCAACAACCTAGAACACCTGGTTGACCTCATTTTCCGTAAGGATGGCTCAAATAGAGCTGCATAAAAAGAATTGGTTAGCTAGATTGAACAAAAAACAAAAAAGGAAAAAAAAAGGGAAGGGAGTGAGAGGAATAGAAAAAACAAAACTCACTTGACTGGCTCGGTCTTCCCCATAACCTGGGAACCGAAGCAAGCCCTTCTACATTAGCCATCCTCATGTTAGAATTCCCATCTTTTACCTGATAGAAAAAAAAACCCTATCATTCCATCCCCAATTAGAACTTAGGAGGCTAGTAACGAGATTCCTACACGAATCTTGGTAAGAGAGAGATTCCTACTGTAGTCTCTTGTTGACCAAAAAATCATGTAACTTAGTAAGATGTGCTAGGCATTAGGAAGGAGTTGGCTGCATGCTAGCCCTAAATGGTAGAGGAGTAGACAAAATAAAAAGGGAATAAAAAAATGAATCCCAATAGAAAAAATATGTTTATACAAGCAGACTTGGTCATCGACTACACTACATGTGTGCTCATCAAACTGGGGGACCTTAACTAGGTTACCTCTAGAATCTTGTAGAGTTTCTGAAGGTGAACTAGACGAGATCCGACCAAAGAAGAATGAAAGGACTCTACTTAGATGGATCCATTAGTGGATCTAGTTTGATGAATCGAAGGGTGAGAAGACTCGGCTTGGTTAGGAGAGTTATCCCAAACCTGGCAGTTGCAATCCACCTCCACCGAGTTTTGATGCCTCACCCTATAAAGAAGGGAGGTCCATTATGTCCAAGGTATAAATAATCTCTAGGGATGACCCAGGAAAACCAAATACTCTAAAAAGACCAGATTAAAAGGAGAGGTTATAAGGAAGGACACTTTGGTCAGGTGGTCCTTGCTAAGTCTTGGGAAATGCATAAAAGGGAACTAGGTGGAACCCAATAGGGAACCGATAGAATCTAGTATTGCTAGAGGATGAACAAAATGAAGGTCCCCAACCCCTAAGCCATTATAACAAGAAAAAAAGGAGGGGGGACCAAGAATAACTTACTAGAGTCAAAGAGGCTTAACTAGGAGAAGTGGCATCACAAAAAAATAGAAGCCTATTGGAAATGATAACCAGAATCGGAGAGGATTGGGCATGCACCACCGACAAAGGAATAAATGGAAAACTAGGCAGGGGTATATGAGAGGACAAAGAAATTTTGAAAGATGATAGAGCCTTCAGTTTGCGTAGGCCTATTTTTAGAGATTAGATACAATCCTAATCATCCATCTATGGTGGATAGAATCTTGACCTTTCGATGTGGGAATAGTCATGATGAGTGAAAGAATAAAGGTAATTGGTGTCATACGGATGATGTAATCAATGTGTTCCACTGTTTTCTAAGAAAAGCAACTATCAAACTCAAAAGGATAGGGACGTATCCCCTTTCGAGCCAAATTACAATACGGATTCCCCTTCGATGGGCTTATGCTTGGCTTGGGAATAGGGGGCTACTGATGGGGGTAGATGACTCGGATGGCTTAGAATAGTGTGACAGAGCTTGATAACATGATGGCTTGATACTGATGACTAGATCAACCCAATTCCTATTTATAGAAATTGTGTGTAATCCTGATCGTCCATTCATGTCAGATAGAATCTTGACCATCTGACGTGGGATTATACGAATAGTCATGATGAATGAAATGATATAGGTGACTATTTCCATATGGATGGTGCAGTCAATGTGTCACACAATTTTCCAAGAAAAGTAACTGTCAAATTCAAAAGGGTGAAAATGTCTTCCCTTCAGAGTTGAATTACAATACGCATTACCCTTTGGCAAGCTTACGCTCGACTTGGGAATAGGGGCCTACTGAGAGGGGCAGATGACTCGAACAGCTCAAAATGGCATGACGAAGCACCATAGTATGACGACTCACCTGATTGTGCGAGGATAGACACTGCAATCACTCTTGTGTGCCGGTATGACTTATTAATGTCATTTAAGACGACCTAATCTTTGCAAAGAAATTACTCTGACTAGAAGGGGTCACATCCCAACCTGGTGAAACTAACCCAGTTGGGTGAACCATAGTAGATGGTCAGATCAAGACCTATCCAGCTCTTCATGAGTGAGCTAACCGTTATAGAAAAGCTACATCGATGTAAAGGGCCATGACACTCATCATGAGACTAGGCAAGTGAACAACTTAGCACTTTTCAATAGGAATGGCCAATAAAGAAGACTAGATCCACTCAACACGATGGGTCTGATCATTATACGAGCGACATAGATGGATGTGATATGAAGTAGATAAGGATCTGAGCCAACTTATAAGATCCCTTTTGAGGTACTCGCCTCTAATGATTTCAGAAAGTAAATCCCATTAAATCAATAGATGATCAAGCAACCTTATATTCGCAACAGCTAAAGATTCACAAGGTGATCTTGAGAAACATGTCTTTATAAAGGGAGAGAGGCATGGGACTATAGAGGTATGACAAAAATAACCCTAAACCCTAATCATTTTCTTTTATTACTCTGAGGAAGCTAACTTTGGCATCGGAAAAACTTAGGTTGGCATCACATCGGTGACTCTCCTCAAGATCCTTCCTTCATTTATGTTGCAAGAGCACCTGGAGGTTTTGTTCATCATGCAATCATCTAAGGAGCATATTCTGTGCACCATCATATGCTATAGATTATGGCTTGATCCCAGCCTATGACATATAAAATGGGCAATTAGGTTTGGTTGGCCTTTATAGTTTGACACAAAGACCAGGCTTAGGCTTAAAACTTTGAGCCAACAAAGGCCCAGGCAGTGCTTGATGTCAAGCATGGAGACACTGACCCTGGTACACCCCTATGACAAAAATACACCATAAGCAAGCATGTGTTCACCATTTGTTCAAGTCATAATCATAACTCAATTGGTTGATGCTTAGCATCACAATCTTAAGTTCATTGGTTTGATCTCAACTTACCTATTGAAAACAAAGCAAAAGGAGATGAGTACATTGTTTGCAATTTTTTTTAAAAGATCATATTTTGACTAGTTTGATGATATATAAAGAAAGAATTAGCAACTCTTCCATTGATCTAATGAAGACAAATTGTAAAGAGGTTGGCTTGCCACAATCCACTCTTTAAAGATCATGGTTTTTTATGAAGTTCAACAGGTTGCAAACCAGTTCATGGAGCACATTGATCGTAGGAAGTTAAAATAGCCTTTAAACTTTAAATTGCCGAAACTTTTGATCCCAATGTCCTATTTTGAAGTTTTACTCAAAATGGCCATCCCGACAAGCTTATGCAATCTAAAATAGCTATTACCTTTTGATTCCTAGAAGGTCTCTAAAATCCATCATTTACACCCTTAAACAACTACTTCTTGTTAAATTTTTCTTTTTTAGAAACTTTTGATTTTTAATATATTGGACAATCTTTGTTGTAAATTTTTCTTTAAAGAATAACTTTCTTAATTATTTTAAGATATTAGGGTGGTTTTTAGTCGAATTAGGAAGTTTTTTATTTTTAGTAATATTTTTTCTTTTTGGCAATTACTAATGTAGTAGGCATTCAAATCTATTTAGAAAATTTCCATTTTTTTAATGTTTTTGAGTCTATGGTGTATAAATTCACAATTGGAATTGAAAGGAATTAGTTAATGAAGATTTGAGTTATTTATAATTTTCTCTACCCAAATTCTTGTGTTTTCTCTTATGAGCATCAAAAGGTCCCATTGTTTATGGTATTTTCTCTTGTGAAAATCAATAGGTTCATTGGAAGATTGTGTTCAAACATTTATCCAGATTCATCCATAAGTTCTCACTTCATCAATTGGTATCCACGCTATAATGTTCATTCCTACACCATGCAGCCAAGGAAGTGTGCAGGTGTAATTTCTTTGCCAAAAGTTGTGTCCAAATTACCCATTTGATCTTCATCAAACAATTTATTATTTGTATATGTGAAATGATCTCTCCAATCCTAAATAATGAGACTGTTAATTACAATCTTCTCCATTGGGGAAGAAGATGTAACTCTGATTAAATCTACTTGCAGCAAGTAAACTACACATAAAAACACCAAAGAATAACAATAACTTGTAAAAATTATATCTTTATTAGTGCACTGTTGTTATATGATACAATACATATGGTGTTGATGTATGTCAATCCCATGGGCATTTGAGTAGTGCTAGGAGTCTTGTAAGTGTCCTATGATCTCACAAGTTCAACTCCTGAAGCTAAGAAGGACTAAAGACCCAAGGAAGAACATGGGAAAGTGGCACACTATGGAAGGTATATCACATGCATTCATATCATTTTGTGTGCCTTAAAATGAACCTAGACATGGTTTAGGTCCCTAATGAACACCCAAATCAAGATTCCCAAGGATAACCCTTATTTCATAGCCCAAATAAAAAATGAAAAATTTTATAGTCGAAATCGATTGTGGAATCCACAATGGATTTTGCTAAAATCGATTGCAGAACCTGTAATCTGTTTTGAGGCTGAGTTTTATCTAAGTTAGTAGTTCTCAAGGCCGAAATCAATAGCCCCAAATCGATTGCAATATGAGTTTTGTGAATTTTTCTCAAAACCGATGTTTTGAGAATTTTTCTCAAAACCTAAATCGGTTTTGAAACCCTAAACCAATTTTTTGAAACTGATTTGGAGTCTGCTGGACATTCGAAATCGATTGGGCATTCTGAAATCGATTCGGAGCCCAAATCGGTTTCAAAACCCCCAATCAGTTGGGAGGGCATTTTTGAAAAATATTTTTGACTCGAAATTCAAGGAGAGAGTTTTAAAATTTGAACTCCGTTTTCCATATGTAAAGGTCCAAAATGCTCTTCCTTGTAAGATATACTTATCCTAAGACTATGGGTGTTCCTCCCTACTATAAAAGGCACTTTTTCCCTTTAGGGTAAGTAATCTCTCCAACACTCCAAGTTATTTTTTAGAGAACTAGGAGGCATACTATTTTGAGAGCCTTCTCCATTATACAAACCTCCATTGCCTATAGATTATTGAGCTTGAGTAGCTAGCATACTACACTACATTCTCTTATTTATTCTCTCTTAAGAGGAAACTCACCTTTGGCTAAGCTGAAGGAACACTACAACCAAGTATTTTGAGCTTATGGGTAGCTAAGGCAAACTAGTTCAACAAGAAGTACCCCAATATTGAGCAACTAGCAACATTAACCATTTTATGGTAATATTTTCTTGTCTTTACATTCATATTCATTATTGTTATTGTTTTGCTTCCGTCGAAGACACTAGAAGCTTGACTACCTCCGTCGGAGATATCGGAAGTAGTACACACTCGTTGGAGACACTGAGTGTTATTGTTTAGCTTGTTTTTAAGTAAGTAGTTAGGTTTGTATATTGACCTATATTGTAATAGCACCTAAATGAAATTTACCTAAGCTCAGTAGTGAGCGTTAGAAGAGTGGACATAGGCCCGAGTGCCGAACCACTATAAATCTTGTGTTGTGGTTGTGATTGTGTGATTACTTGTCTCTCCATTTTTATGCTCTATACTACTCTTACTTAGCATATGTTTGATATCATTCTTGAGTAGTCACATTGAAGCACACACACACATATTTGAGCAAATTTAAAAAGGGATTAATAACAACTATAAGATAAATTAAAAATGGGTAAATTAATCGAGAAATCCTATTCACCCCCCTCTAGGATTACTTTAGAACCATTTCATTTAATTTTACAGTCTTTTGCATGATTAACAACCTCAAAAGAATTTCAAGGACCCTAGGAACTAAATACCTTGTCAACGTCATGAATTCTTGTGGATTTCTTGAATACTGCTTGAAAGTTATTCTCTTTCCTTGATTAGATTGTGGAGATTTTGGACTTGCATCTATCTTGGACTATTCTTGGAGCTTGAAGGTTATTGTGGAAGTTATGAGAACTTTGAAGAGATCTAGTGAAAAGATCCCCCAACATTTAAGGTTATGGGATATTTTTAACCTTTGACAGTAGTTGAATCCTTATAGGAATTAGTTTGTTAGT
>JAOXJP010227268.1:0-11335 GCA_025762735.1 Platanus orientalis | reverse complement strand
TGTTGGTTTTTTGCCCTTTTGTTTTTATAAATATAAACAAAAATTAAAATAAAATAAATTAAAAACGTCCCCCCCCCCCTATTGTGGTCGACCAAGCCTTTCAGAGAGGCTTTTGTGACTTCCAATTACATCCTATAAAAAAAACTGAAATTCCCAATATATCCCTAATTTTACTAAACAACAAAAAGTGTCTATAAATTGAAATAAAATGCTATAAAAACCAGAAAACTAAAACAAAAACATCCAAATATATGTTGCCACATGTCCTCCAATGAAAGTGCACACACGTGGTCTCATAAATAAAGAAAGTGGGCTCTACATTCCTCGAAAATTGGAAAATACTCAAAACTCTTCCATATCTGTCCCTGATCAAAGCAATGCACTCCAAAACCCTCCTAATCCATATAAAGGCTCACAGGAACCCTCCTCCTACGCTAGTACACCCAAAGGTTGCCACGTGGCAAGATGTTCTCATCACTATGGGGAATGGAAGTAAAATTAGGTTTTGGCATGACAAATGAAGCAGAGACAATCTACTTAAGAGTAATGTTCCCTGAAATTTTTAGGTTAATTATGAATAGAAAAGCTTGGGTGGCGGATCATCCTGTTTGGAATGAGGATGTGGTGTCGAGGAACCCACTTCTATTAAGAGCTCTTAAAGATTGGGAGGTCAGACCACTAGCGGACCTTTTAAATCAATTGGGGAGTTATCGTTTCAATGGGGATAGAGGGGTAGATATATGGGTTTAGACTTTGGAATCCAAAAATCTTGAGGGTGTTCGCAGTGAGGTCTTATTTTAAATTTTTGGACAAGTCTAACTTGCTAAATATTCCATCAAAAATATTTGGAATAAGTCTATTCCATCCAAGGTTCAATTCTTTGTGTGGTTTGCTACACTAGGGAAAATCTTAATTCAAGATAATTTGAATAAAAAAAGGGGGATTTTGTCTTCCGCCTTCTCTAAGTTTGGTGGAGGTCTTCAGCCTTCTCTAAGTTGGGGAAAGATTAGAGGAGACTAGCTCATGCGGTGGTGGTTTGGGCTATTTGGCTTTAAAGAAACAATCGAGTGTTCACTAATTGCGCTGAACCAAGCTTGAATGTGTTCTTAAAGAACAAAGAATTTGTTTTATTTTGGGCCCACCATTGTAAAAATTATGTTACATTAAGTAGGAATTGTTAGTTAATGATTGGTATAGGATTATTGGTATGTAAGGTTTTTAGAGTAGGGACAATGTTTTAAGTCATGGTAACAGTTACTATCCTTTTATGTTTTTTTTTTTTTTTTTTTTATAAATAAGGAAATTTATAAAAAGAAAGAGGAAGGTGACAAAAGACAAAGCTACAAGGGAAGCACGAGAAATGAGCCCCACTAAACAACAACTAAAACAGAAGGAGATTAGACAACACTTCTATGGGGCTCATGTAACAGTGACGCTCAATCAAAAATCCAAACTCTAAAAGGAACATCGGAGATGCAATCAAAGGAAATCAGCCAATCATAAATCATGGACAAAATCACCTCCCGAATCTTCGATAAAGGGGAAGAGAGCCCTTCAAAAGTACGTTTGTTTCATTCCTCCCAGACGCCCCCATAAATAGAAAAAAGGATCATTTGCCAAATATACTTTCCCACCTTACTCACATGCTAAAAAGAATGGGAACCCCAGCTTTCAAGCAGCACCCTCATCGACCCTGGAACAACCCACTTTGCCTCAAAATGCTCCAACATATAATACCAAAAAGACCCTGAGATCGGGCAGTGGATGAATAAATGGGCTGAAGACTCCTCCACTGCATTACACATAATGCATATGCTCGGGCCAGGCATACCTTTCAAAACAAGATAACCAATGGTTGGGACCTTGTCCCACCACAGTTGCCATAAGAAAAATGAGACTTTAGAGAGAATCCTTTTATCCCTGATAAAACGGTCAAGAAATGGCGATTAGGGACTTGGGTTCTGAGCCCAATATAAAGACTGGACTAAGAATCCTTTATCCTCTTCTGGCAGCCATATTCCTACGTCCTCCTCCTCTCGATTTCCAAGCCTATAAGACTTAAGGATGTCAACGAGGCACACCATGTCATCAAGCTCCCAATCATTTAAATTTCTCTTTGGATGAAGATTCCATGAGTAGAAAACTATGGTGCGGATCATAAGCTCCCTCACAAACCCTTCCTTTTTTTCTGCGAGATTGAAGAAGTCTAGAAAACACCCGCACAAAGAAACTGGCAAGCACCACGGGTCTAGCCAAAATCTCACCCTATTCCCACTATTTACCCTAAAGTAATAACAGCAATGAAAGTAATCCAGCCCTTTATAAATCCCTTTTCCAAACTGCACACCCACCAGCCCCTAGAGGATTCCAGCAAACCCACCCATCCACTTCCTCCCCATATTTGGCCACAATAACTTTCCTCCATGAGGCTTCACAATCCTCCCTAAATCTCCAAAGCCACATTCCCAACAATGCCGAATTCATCTTCTTGATAGACCGGACACCAAACCCTCTATTGGCTCTGATGATTAATGACCAACTCAGCTAGTTGATCTTTTTGTTTCCTTGAGAATCGTTCCACAAAAAGCTCCTCTAAATCTTCTCAAGCAGGTTTACAGCAAACACCAGAGCAACGAACAGGGAAAGAAAATAAATAAGGAGACTAGAAAGCACTCTTCAAGAAAGTAAGTTTGCCCCATTTGGATAAGTACTTGCGTTTCTATCCAACCAGCCACTTTTCCACTCTCTCAATAACCGGGCTCCAAACAAATTTGGAAGAGGCCTTAGCTCCCAACGGCAGGCCCAAGCAAGTAAAAAACCTCACACCCCAAAATATTCAAAAGGTCTTTAATGTTTGATATTGGGCCAACAGGAAACATTGTAGACTTACTTAGGTTCACCTTCACGCTTGAAACCGCCTCTACCATAAGAAGAACACGTCGCAAACTTCTAAAAGTCTCTGAATCTGCTCCCAACATGATGAGCGAGTCATCTGCAAATTGGATAAAGGGAATAGACAGGCCTTCTATCCCCAAAGAGAAACCTTCCAGCATACCAACTTCATTTGCCTTCCTGGCCAACTGGCTAAGAAGCTCCACAACTATAATAAAAAGATAAGGGGATAAGGGGTCAACCTGTCTTAAACCTTTACTGCTCCAAAAGAAACCTTTACTAGATCCATTGATCAAGATAAAGAATGAGGGTGACGACACACAAATCTTCATCCAGTTTCGCCACCTTTACCCAAAGCCCATCAACTAAAGGATGGAATCAAGAAATGTTCAACTGACATGATCATAGGCTTTTTCCATATCAATTTTGCACACCATCCCACCCCTTCCTTATATTAGTCTCGGATCTATGCATTCATTGGCTAGTAATAAACAGTCCATAATCTTCTTTCAAGGCATTCTGGGACTCCAAAATCAACCCCAACAAGACCACTTTAAGCCTAAGAGCCAGAACTTTGGAAAGAAGCTTGTGCAAACAACCCACTAGACTGATAGGGCGAAAGTTTTTAACCTCTGAAGCACCAACCTTCTTTGGGATGAGGAAGATGAGTGTGGCACTAAGGCTCCTGCACCATTGATCCTTCTTCTGAAAATCCATCAGTGCAGCCATCGCATCCTTACCAACCACTTTCCAACAAACTTTAAGGAATTTAATAGGGAAGCCGTCCAGGCCAGGAGCTGTCATCCACCAAACTATTTAGGGCCACCACAATTTCTTCCTCTAAGAAAGGGCATTCAAGCCACTCTTTCTAGTTTAAACCCAACCTCTCAAAATGCATGCCCTTTATCTCTGGCCTAGCAGGAAAAGGCTCCTTAAAAAGCTCCACAAAGTACTCCTCTATGTGGCCTCTTATCTTTACTTCATTAGTCACCCACTCCTCCTTTACCCTGATCTTCTCAATATGGTTGACACTGTTTCGCATGCAAGCCACCCTATGAAAAAAGTTGGTGTTCCTATCCCCCTCCTTCAACTAGCTTATTCTGGACTTTTGCCTCCAAGAAATCTCCTCCCATTTAAGCAACCTATTAAACCCCCTCTCAGACTCCTCCCACTCCTGGGATTCCCTTCCTGAGAGAGTAGAGGACTAATATTTCACATCCAAATCCTAAATCATATCCAGACATCTTCTCTTCCTATCTTCCACCTAGCCAAACTCCTTGTTCCACCTAATTAATTTGTGTTTAAGGCTTTTCAGTTTCTGTCTGAACACAAAACCGGTTGTTCCCTCACCCACCTCCTACTCCCATCACACTTTTATCTTCTCTTTTAGCCCCAAAACCTCCAATCACATCAACTCAAATTGAAATGGACTAGGCCTAGACATTTGACAGCCCGCTCTAAGCACAATCGGCAAATGATCTGACAACGAGAACAGAATCGCTTCTTAGGTGGCCCCTAACAGCATATCCAGCCAATCTGACAATAACAAGAATTAGTCCAGCGTACTGAAAGAGTGATTTTCATGCTTATTAGTCCAAGTATATTGAGCCCCTTTTAAAGGAAGATCTATAAGGCAATTATCCTCTATAAACTGACTAAAACATCTCATCTAGTTGGATAGCCTACATGCTCCCACTCTTTCAGACAGATATCAAACCACATTAAAATATCTACCCACACACCAAGGAAATGGTCAAACACTTTGCACACTATTCAACTCCAGCCACAATCTATCAGCACCTGAACCGTCACAATAGCCATACACGCTTGAGAAGACCCAATAAACTCTGTCTACCTTGTTCCTACAAAGAATTGAAACTGAAAAGTCTCCCACCTTCTGATTTGTCACCTCAATAGTATTGGAATACCATACTACCAAAATACCTTCACTTCTGCCGACCGCCTGTTTATGAATAAATTGATATTGACCCCTCCCCCACAAAGAGCGCCATCCACCTATCAACAAATCCTATGTTTCATGCTAGAACCAAGCACATAGAGATATAGACTCATTTTTTCATATAGAGGGCTAAAGACCTTTCTAATCTGTCCCAAGTGGCGGCGTTGCGTATTTGAAACACATCCTACTAGTATTGCGTTGCACCTTTGACTCCCACACCACTAGCATATCAGCCTAACTTCTCTTAACTACATTCTTCACACTCCACCACTTCTCCTCCCTCCCCAACCCCCTAATGTTCCAAGAAATAATGTTTAACTTCATTTGAGACACCACAGGTTTGACTCCCCCTCCTTCCCCTCCTCACATTCCCCATCCTCGATATCCCTTCATAATTGACAATTGAATGAAGGTTCTTTAGCTCACTTGTATTAGATGATATGGTTCGTCTCTTTATGAAATATACTTTTCTTTTACATATCAACCAAAAAAAAAAAAAAAATCTATTATCATTAGGTGGTAGATTTCATTTTTTTAATGATAGGATTTTATTAATAAAACAACAAGAACAAACAAAGCAACATCGGGATAGTGAAAAAGAGAAAAAAGACCAACCAACAACCTAAAATAAGGGAGACAAATTACACCACATTATCTCATAACTCCTCCCAAATCCCAACATCAAAATCCTTAAGACACCAAGAGCCAATCCGATAATAATCTGAAGACCGAGACAATCAAACCATTTGAAGTCAAAGAGGTACCCTCAAAGATTCTTTTGTTCCTCTACTTCCAAATGCCCCAAGGATATGTTAAATGTCCATGAACATAGGCTCTAACTCTATCATTAGGTGGTAGATATCATCATCTTCCTCTAACTCTATGAATTTCTCAGCCACCCAAAGATATGTTAAGCAAGTTTGAATGGATTTAGACTAGAAATGTTCATGACCATATGCTCAACATTTATATTGCATAACATAAATAAATCATCATCAGTAAAGGTGTTCCCAATTTAACTGGATCAAATCAAATCATTTCACTTTGCTTTCCTTATTCAACGTCAAACTCACGGCTTCATATTATATGATAAATGCTAGCTCCTATAGTCTCTCCATTTTCAAGCAATTGTGGATTTTGTTAGGAATCAAAAAAAAAAGTGCTCCAATCCTCTCACAACTAAATGAAGAAGCTATATGACTAAGGACTATAATTGCAATTGTCTTTTACTCTAAATCTTCATCTGTGTAAATGAAACAAAACTTCATCTTTTTTCTTTTTTTTTCTTTTTTTTTGGAGAGGTAAATAAGAGCTTTATTCAGAAGAAAAAAGAAAAGAAAGAAAGAAAGAAAGAGATACAAGAACCAAGCACGTTCACTTGGGAAATGAACCAAAGGAATACAGAAAAAAACAAGGAGAACAAAGAAACTAAAAAGCCCAACCCCAAGAATGCCCCAAAAGGGTAGCACTACATAATCTTACTCCAAAATAAAGACCACTCACTCTCGTCAAAATCTTCCAAGACATTAATTCATTAATTCATTTGATCCAACAACCATAGCCTGGCTTAACAAGAACCAATCTCTATAGAAACCCTAACCCAAGAAGGGGTCCATGGGGTTGCATGGCCATAGGCCACACATGGTTAAACCTTGAAGATTCACTATCCATCTCACAACAAAGAGAAGTTCAAACTATGGTAAACAATTAGTTTAGTTGGGTAAATAGGTTGTTTTTTATGTATTTTATCGTATAGGCATTTTGGTAACTTTATGTTCTGAGTCAAGTTTAGTCTAGGTTCAAGTTTGAACCTCATTTTGTGTCTAGGTCATTGTTTGGGGAGGGGGGTTAGTTTGTTCAAGTTTGTTTGGTTTTTAGGATATTTGGAAACAATAGAGGTTTGACTTTTCAAATTTCTACATTGTCTTGAATTAGGGGTCATAATAACAATTAGTAACAACTAACAAGGATGCCCAGCCTTATATAGGCATGTATTGAGTATTTTTTCTAGTCACTTTTGGAATTGAAATAAAGAAGAATTTTGTATGATATCCCCTACAATACATTCTTTTATGTTTTGTCATATCTTCTCCTTTCGCTGCTTTACCACAAAAATTAACTAAAAAGATGATTCTTAGATCAGTATATGCATACAACTCAACTCAACAACGCCTTATCCCAACAATCTAGAGCTGCATAAATCTTGTTCCACCTCTCTAGTCTATCTAGGGCCATAGAGTCCATTAGTTGTAAGCACTTGTATTTACTAACCGCTTCAACCCAAGTCCTTTTTTTCCTTACCTTTGTCCTTTTAGTGCCTTCAACATGCCCCATATCACTCTTCTCACCAGTGCAGTCATTGGTCGTTGTTGCACATGACCGAACAATCTCAATAACTTTCCCTCATCTCATCACCTATTGGTGCGACCCCTAAGTTCCTGCAAATGCATTCATTTCTGATTTTATACTTTCTAATCTTGCCACTTATCCATCCCAACATCCTTAGCAACACTCATTCTTTGTATGTGTTTTTTCTTAATTGCCCAACATTCTGCTCCATACAGCATGGCTGGTCTTACAGCCGTCTTATAAAATTTACACTTCAATTTTAAGGGCATGCATTGATCACATAGCACTCAAAGGCACAACTCCACTTCATTCACCCCATTCTAGTTCTATACTTCTAAGGGCAACATCCTCTACATTCTCTCCCTTTTGTAGGTGATTGACCCACGATAAAATAAATAAATAAATAATTACCATCCCAGAATATCTCTTAGGGCTGTGAATATCTCTTATGAGGCCCAAGATAGAAAGATTTGCTCTCTAGAGTCTTCTCGTATGTGTCCTGCCTCAAAAAAAAAAAAAAAAATTGGAACTCCTTGCTGCCTCCTCATGTTCAGGCGTTTCTATGAATTGCATCTCACAACAGAATCAATACTTTGTATATGCTTCTTTTTTTTAAAGTCCCTTTATGGCCTTATCGCCCCATATTTGTATTCTTTGCATGGAGAATGGTGAATATGGCAATCATATTATGATGCATTGCAAATTTACAAGCTTCATTTGGTCCTACTTCATATCTAGATTCTCAGTGTCTAGGGTTATGCCAAATTTATTGGCTGACCTCATTAGTCACTGGGAAGGTGGTTTTTTGAACCTTGTGGTAAAATTTTCTAAAATGGGATTCTCCATGAGTGTGCTGGGATACATGGAGAGGAATTGGTGTATAAGGAAAGAGAGGAATAGAAGGGTTTTTTATGGTATGAGAAAGGCTCCTATGGAGTTGGTGGAGTCTATTCTTCATGAAGTGACCTCTTGGTCGCTGGCTATTTTTATTCCTAAGGTGTCTCGTTAAATGATTTATTACAGGACTAGCCTTCTTGCCTTTATTCTAGTCCTCAAAAGCGTTTTGAGTTGTGAGCTGAGGTGGGTTCCACCTCCTTTTAGTCTTTTTAAGCATAACTTTGATGGATCCTCCGTTGGCCCTGCTGGACTTGCTTGTGTTTTTGGGGACTGGAAGTCTGGAATAGCTTGGTTGTGCGGATGGTTAGTGGACCTTTGGGAATTTGTGACTATACTAAGACAGAGGTGATCTCCCTTGTGATGGGGCTACAGGAGCTAAAATAGCTAAAAGTGTGTGGGTGCTTAGTGGAGGGGGACACTATGGTTGTTGTGAGTTGGGGTTTGGGGCTATCATTGGGCTCATGGATCATGGCATCTGGCGCATTTGATTCAGGAGGTGAGGAATCTAGTGAAACTGATGGACATTTCTCTCTTCCATATCCAGAGGGGGCAAATGATAGAGCTAATACTTTAGCCAAAAAGGGGTCCTCAATGCTATCTATATATAAGAGAAATTTGATGCCAATTAAATTGTAAAGATTTTATTTTGCCTTGCTGTTTTGGTTTTCCTTGTATTTGTTCCTTTCTTTGTTTCATCAATAAAATTGCATTATTCATTAAAAAGAGAAAAGATAATCTCATGGTGAGGTCTGTGCCATTCCCTTGTAATTCAGTGGCCGAATGAATTAGTCACTTATTATTGCATTGCACAGTTGCTTCTGTTTGGAGCTTGAAACAACAAATATTGGAATTGGTTCTGTACGGGCAAAAAAAAAAAGATTTAGATTGATTTTATTGTACATTTTTTATTCCAATCCAACAATAAAGATTCAAATCCAATGGTTTTCATACAAGGTCTTCTATAGTCTACTTCAAAGATGCCTAGTTATCTACAAACATCTTTAGTAAGGTAAAATCTAAGGTGTTGTTCTTTACACTTTTATAAACTTGAGCAGATGATAAAATAATAACATTTGTTTTTATGATTATTTACTACCTGTACATGATTCTTAAGAACTCTATTTTTGTGATTACTTGTATATTGATTTATATGTCATGATTCTTTGTTACTTGAATGGTATAGTTTTTAGATTTGTTTATTACTTTATTGACTTTATTTACTTCATTGTATTTTAGTTGTACTTAAATTTATTTACTTCCTATTAGCAATCACTTATTACAGTTGTACTTATTGGTTATAGACATATTGTTATTTACTTCTTAGTAGTATCACCTATTAACCTATTATTTTCATTTCATTTTCTAGTCATTTAACAATATTTTTTGTAATATTTTAGAAATTATTTTTGAAATGCACTTTACTCACTTCCTTGTCACTCCCCAATCACTTCCTGCTTGCTCTCCAGTCGCTTCTTAAACATTTCTCGCTTCTCGTTCCCAATGATCTATAAGCCTTGCTTCCCACTTCACTCTGGTAACTATGGTATGGATCCAACCCAAATAACTAGGGCTAAAGCTTTGTTAAATTTAGTAGAATTTAAAATTATTACTTTTGAAATTTTAATTCATTTTTAGATTCTTTTTTTATTTTGGCAATATTTTTGAAGCATTTTGAACAATTTTAACTCATTTCAAATTTTTCCTGGATTTCCACCAAAGTTCTATTTTTGAGAGAGTTGAAACCTAGTTCAAAATCAAATGTTAAAATCTTGATTCAGATAGTTTTGAAGCAATGCAATGTTATAGTGAATAACCAAATATGAGTGAGTGAACTACGTTTGCTGATACATTCAAAAGCCAAAAACTCTTGCTGATACATTTCTAGTAGAGTTTGGTTAGAAAAATCTACAGCACAGATGGTGAATATCCTTTTGCAGTTTATGACTAGAAGCAGTCTATAAAATATTTTGCAAGATTCCCTTGTAAGGTTGCAAGTATATGTTCTCATTAGTAAAGTGATTATATGAATAAAAGCAGTTCAACTAAGAAACATTGTACAATCCTATAAAAGCCTGGAATGCCATCTACCATAATAGAATCAAGGCCACATCCAATTTTATCTTCAGATTGTGGATGATAAGCAAGAAGCTTCTCCACTACAGCTTTCTCATCTTCAGCTGTTAGACGCTCCCCATCCATATACCTGCAGCAAGTACATCCATCAAAAGGCAAGAGATCATCTGAAAGGTTCCTCTAAACTAATATATTCTTCTTTTATTGAGAAAAAAAAACAAGAGAAAAAAAAAAAAAAAAGAATACTTCTCATATATATAT
The DNA here is from genome assembly GCA_025762735.1 of Platanus orientalis. NCBI lineage: Eukaryota > Viridiplantae > Streptophyta > Magnoliopsida > Proteales > Platanaceae > Platanus > Platanus orientalis. Next base: position 903 of record JAOXJP010227268.1, on the reverse strand, counting down.
ATATATATATATAAACACCACGTGTGAGTGTGTGTGTTAATAAACCAGAGAGGGTCATATTTAATGCTGCACCATTGTAATATCGCTGCACCCTTTTCAGAAACAAAAGAAAGGAGGAACAGACCACAACCCACAAAGGAAACTTCTGTTACAATTCAGTGGTCTATTGTTAGCTCACTATAGTCGCCATTATTCTTGTATTATCATTGTAACAATACTTGATCCTTGATAAAAAAAATAAAAAAATAAAAAGATACATCTCAAACAACTCAAAGTTGTAACCACCATAATGATAAGTGAATTACTATCCACCATTTCAGTATTTCTCAAAGCCCCCTGAGGAGATTCCATAGCATTGCTATATTTAAGAATTCCATTCCATGCTTGAACACTCAAATAAATCCAGCAGTGCCACATGAATATAAACAGTATTCTATAATAAAATTTAAGACAGAGCTGTATTAACCTATCAGGAAGTTCTTAATGTCAAGATAAGCTTTTGGAGTAACTCCATTCATTTATGCCTTTAATGTACATGATTAATGAGCTTTCTCCAACTAGCTACCCTACAGCAATTCACGAATAATGCATCTGTGTACTAAGAGATCACATTCAATTACAATAGCAATCTTTTAAGTCCATCCTCATTAAAATTTAAAAAATATATTATGAATTCTATAAGCAACATCATGTCATCATCTACAAAGAGGGAGCTATTGTAGATGATGTTGCTCATAGAATTAGAGCGGGATGGTTGAAGTGGAGAGGTGCTTCTGGAGTGTAGTGTGATAAATGAATACCACTAAAATTAAAGGGAAAATTCTACAAGACAGCTATAAGACTAGCCATGCTTTATGGAGCAGAATGTTGGGCAGCCAACAAACAACAAGTACATAAAATGAG
>JAOXJP010227267.1:0-11335 GCA_025762735.1 Platanus orientalis | reverse complement strand
TGATAGATCAATGAGAATGGGGAACTGGGTACTGGGAGCTTTCTTTCATTCAAATTGGGAATGGGAGATGAGAAATGAGTTAAGGTTAAGGTTATGGTATTCTTATGTTATATTCTACATAACATGTCCTACAACATTATAATATAAATATTAATTATATATAAGTTTCAACATATTCATATATTTAGTCGGATAATCGAATTAGATATAGATTCATTCGAATCAAACATTTGCGGATCAAACTTGAATCAAACATGGATAATAATCGGATAGTTGACAGTCCTACTAGATTTGAACAATATCAAACTAAGTTTAGGCCAGATCGTTACAATCAGGTTTGTAGCTTTAATAGGCAGCCCGTTCATGACTGTAGAGGATTTTAACTGCAGACTATCCTCTCTCTACACACGAATTAGGATTCACACCATGGTGTCAAGGAAGGGTCACAAACCTGAACCACGCCTTTGATTATACTAGGGAATCCTTGCCACCTTGATGACTTGAAAAGAAGATGCCCCACCTTCAGGGTTGATACCTCCGCTACTCAAACATGAAGGCTTTGGTTCTCTTCTTTTTTCTTTATTGTCTTTTTCCTTAGGTAGGGGCGGGCTGTTTGGGTGATTGCCGTATCATACTGAAGGATGACCGTAGGCGGGAAAGACATACATCAAAGCAAGCAATTGTTGAATGCTGCTAGGAAGATTCGACCCCAAGATTTCTATCCTACAAAGGTGATACCGCAGCCACCCATGGTAGGGGCCGTTGACTTGGCTCTCTTCTTTATGACTAAATTTAGGTGTCTACCAATGGAATTGGGTTGGTTAGCCATCAGAAACCAAAATACCTAAATTTACCCACCGAAAAAAAATAAAAAAAAGATAAAAAAAAAAAACCCCCAAACCGACACACTTTGGTGTAAGATCGACAGGAGTCGACCCGCGTCCGTCGCCAAACTAGAAAATCCTTGTCCTCAGCTATGTCAACACAAGCATAAGGGTTTCAGTTCATATCTCTTTTTGAGACCAAATGTAAGGTGTATACAGGTGGGGCAGGCTGGCTGGCGCCCTCGACACCAAACCTCCTCTGCTTTCTGTTGAGATATTTCAATTCCCATCATCACAAAACTAACACTTTCAAGAAAAGAGAAATGGAACTTAGAAAGGTGGATTTAAAGGGATTAACCGGGTAATTCAGGAAGAAGTGGGATGGGTCAGATCTAATTATTAAAACTGACAAATTATGCCAACCAATCCAAACCTGGTAGGAAAAGAAGGCACATATTGGGGGTCCTTTCGAGCTCAGCTCGTCATGAGTTGAGCTTAAGCCTGGTGTGATGGGCCCAAGTCGGAGCCCTTCAATTGAGCTCGTTTAACTGAGTGAGCTTGATCCGAGTTGCACTAGGCTCAGCTAACTAAAAGCTTAGTTCATTAAAAATCTTATATATGTATATAGTATATAGATATGGATTATTATATTATATTTATACATATATTACACTCATTAGAAAGCATCAACAATATTTTCTATATATATGTTGTTGGGCCTCTTTCCACTAGCATTTTCTTTAGCCTTTAAAGGCAGGTTTGGCTCATGGGTTTTAATTAAATGTGGGCCTAAACCAATAAACTTGAGTTTAGTGAGTCAAGCTGAGCCTAAGTCAAACTCATCTCAATCTTAATGAGAGAATCATCAAGCTCGACAAGAATGTTGTATATATTGAAGATTCAAAATATTGATTCTTTAAAGGTTTGATTGATCAAAAGGGCTTTGATCGATCGAAGGTTAGTAGATTGATCGAAAATCTCAAGGAGTCTTAGGGATAAAATAGCACACTGTCTGATTGATCAAAACCTTGTTTCGATCAATCCAAACATTTCAATTGATCAAACTGTTCAAATCATGAAAAGTATAACCGTTCCAAAAACTCATGATTCTTCATGGGGAGATGTCTAGAAGTGTCTACGTACATCTATATGCAATTGTTCATGTAAGAGTATGTCTTAGATGTCTGTAGATACATCTAAAAGTATACAAATTATATAAATAAAGGGGAAACACACAAACGTAACATACTTGAATTTTGGAAAATCTCTCTCTCTCTCTCTCTCTCTCTCTTCTCTTCTCTTCCAATGCTTTTGCTTACTCTGCAAAAACTCTATTGTTTTTGTCTGAGATTTGAATTTTTGTGTAAATTGAATTTGAATTACACTCATTGCCATTCGATATGAATCTTTTTATATTGTGTAGGTCCAAGAAAATTGTGTCATTGAATCTAGGGACAATTGTCGGCAAAGCCCTATTACATCAGAATAGAGGGAGACCAATACCATTAAGGGCAGTGCATACCGGCACGCCTTAGTATAGATCGAAAAATTCTTTCTAAATTTATTTCTTTTATTATTGTTTAGTTCTCTGCAATAAGTTTGTTCTTGTAATTCCATAGTGAAGTAGTCAATTAATTAGAGTAATTTATATATGTATTTCATTGAAGTTTTACTAGCATTGTTTAACAAAGAAGAATCTTCCCTATGAGCTCATTACCACTTAAGAGAAGCTTTGAAATGTTGGAGCAGTTCGACAGATTGAGTGAAATTCCCCTTCAAAAGAATTATTTGTTATATCGAAATCTTTCAGTCTGAATAGACATCTTACTTCATGAAGAATTTCATTGCCTAAGCTGTTATTTTGAAGACTGACTCTCTTAATGATGGTGAAGTTTCCTATGGCGGGTGATATGATCCTCACTGTGCCCTGGGACTATAGATCCAAAATCATGACCCTCCAATGTTGTTGACCACATAAAATAGCCTGATAGGCTGCTACTAATCTGGAGAGGATCTTCAGTTATTTAAGACTTGGAAGGCAAGCAAGGCGAGCCGATCAATCTCTTCTTCATTGAAGGTAGTGGTAGTGGTAGTGCTTGCAATTGCATTGCAATGTGCTCCAAATGCAGCAAGCTTGTTTACGAGAGATGAATGGCATGGATGGAAAATGTTCAAAATAACCATAAGCTCATGCCTACAATCCTCATTTTGGTGAAAGGATATTATTTGGAGATGTGGCAATTGTAGAATGGCTATTTCTAAGTCATGAAACCTGTGTTTAAAATCTCGCAGGTAATAGGGAAACTCGTCGCTGAGTTTTTGGGTAATTGGGTGCAAAAATTTGGATGATGCCAGTAATCTGGTGAGACCAAGTTTTACGAGAGAAACTCTGGCAAGTTTTCTAGAAACTTAGTCGAGTAACTTGGTTTTAATACTAGGAAAATGAACTCACACTCAAATTCGTCTGTCCCCTCATGTCTCCACACCCTAAGATGATCGGTTTGGTTTCTGTGAACACAGAATTCGTGCACAATCCGTGTCGGGGGCTGAGAACATTCATATCAGCATTGAAAATTGATTTGCATTTTTTGGGGCACGTGCTTATTACTTTTCAATGCTGATGTGAGTGTTCACAGGCCTTTAAACATTAATTCTGCACGGATTTTGTGTGAACAAAATCCAGAGTGCAAGATGACAGGTAATTTTGTTTTTGTTTTTTTTTCGAATTTGGTGCTTCTTCTTAAGTACCTACTTTTCATTTGAACATTTATTTTTGGCTTTAACCCTATATACACCCTTTTGTTTGAGTACCTACTTTTCATGTGAACCTTTTTTTCGGTTTAAACCCAATACACAACACCCCACCATTTGTGTGGGAACACCAGGGCATAGACAAATTAGGTGTAGGAGATCCTTTTCCAGAAGGCTATTATACTCTTAAGTTCCATACAAACCCTAAACAGAGCCTTAATGCCCAATTTCCTTCTTCTAGTCTACTTGTTCGTCATTTTTTTTTTATCAGAAGACGAGAGTGGCATTGGACATTAAAAGATAGAGCAAGGATGAAAGGTAAGCGGAAAGGAAAGCAGTTATTTGATTTTTTGTTTTGTATCCTGTAATTGGATTTTATGCAATTGGGTGTTTGTTTGAAGATACAATACAATTAGGATCCTCATCCCTTGTTTGAAAATATTTTTGCCGCTTCTTGTGGCCCATACAGTCCAGATGGTGATTTTCACTTTTTTTAGTGGTGGGTTGAAGGAAGTGACAAAAATATTTGGGAGCTTTTACTCACACCGATCAAATTTCTAAGTCCCTCTTTTCTAAGTCCCTCTCACATATTTTTAAGCACCCCTTGTACACTTCTGATAATACCCTTTTAGATAAACCTCTCCCACACATCCTATAAAACATTAAATTCCCTCAAGCTTCAATCCTACATCTCTATTGTTTCGAAGTTTCCCTCATCTCCCCCCAAAACCTAACGTAAAGATCCCCATCCCACATTTCTCATTCTCCCTCTCCCTTACATTCTCTTTGAATTAAAACCCATTCCCTCTCAAACCCTCTCCTTAACGTTCATGCAAGAGAGATGACCCATTGTGTACGACAAAACAGAGAAATGACCGGCGGGAGAGCAAGGTTGATGGCGGCCGGCAGATCTAGGCCGGAAAGGAGGATTATGCCGACCAGAGGATGTCTTTGTTTAGATTAGATGTATTTTTTTTTTTGAAAAAAAGTTTTTTTTTCCAAAAAACAGCCAGTGGGAGAACAAGATCATAGTTTCTTTTCAAAGTTTTAGGCAACCTGTTTGGATTGGTCTTTTTGAGCAAGATAGTCCCACTTGGACAACCCAATTAAGCAGGGCCTGTCGCGCTCGAACAGCCTAACCGAGCAAGCCAGGCCTGCTCGACTAGGCTGTCTGAGCGGGATTGCCTTGCTAAACAGAAAAAAAATCCAATTTTTTTAATATTAAAAATACTAATTTTAAAATACTAAAATACTAATTTTTTTACAATATAATGTAAAAATTTTAAAATACTTTATATTATAAAATATTTAATATAATTTAAAAATAATTTTTATAAAATTAAAATATTTTATTAAAAAATATATCTTTTTAAAATACTTAATTAGTTATTGTGCACGTCTAACACAATCTTACATGTGCTAGATATAGACACTGAAGATGAGTACTTCGTTCCTACTGCATCTGCCCACCAACGTCGGGTTATAAAGAGGGTTGGCCCATCTAGGTATGCGACATCTACCAGTGACTCGTATGCAGAGCCTGCAATAGATGAGCATGATGCAAGAGAGGTGCCTGAGCATACTGGAGATGCACCTAAGGATGTTGTAGAGGCATCTATCCTTGTAGCGCCTGCAGACCCGACGCTCCTCACTAGCTATGTTACACACATTGCTGTGCTTATATGACAGCATGAGGTAATGCTTTTAAGATTGAAATATTGTACTTATTAATAATACCCGGCGTACTAATAGTATTTGTTTCAATTGTAGGAGCGACCATTGCTAAAGTGTATTAGCCACAAAATGAAGGTAACAGAGTGAATGTACCAGCATTCATAGTTACAGAATGGGTTATGGTGGAGATATATTGAGCATTTTGGACTATTCCCATTAGGTCACAGTTTGTACCGGATAATGAGCTGCGTAGTCATCTCTGTATTTGTCGAGCGATGGTACCCCGAGATGAACACTTTTCACATGCCATTTGGGGAGATGACTATCACACTAAATGATGTGAGCATATTACTTTATATTCCTGTGATTGAGAATATTGTTTCTTTTAGTTTGATGGATGAGGCACAAACATTGGTATCCTATGCACTTAGAGTGATGGAGGAGGAGGCTTGCGAGGAATTTGGATCTACACGCGGCTAGTCAGTTAGGATGGAGTGGCTATGGAGTAGATTTTAAGAGGTGACTAACGATTGTGGCGATGAGGTGATCAGATGCTCTGCTAGGGTATACTTACTTTATCTGCTCCGGTGTGCGCTGTTTACAGATAAAACAACGAGTCAAGTACTAGTTAGTTACCTCCACTACTTAGAGAAGCTCGATAGCATACATACATACATACGCATGGGGAACTGCTGTGCTAGCATATTTATATCGACAGTTAGGGTTTGCTAGCAGGTTTGTGGTACGGTAGATCGTCGGGTACCTTACGTTGATGGAGGAGTGGATATACGAGCACTTTCCCTTAATTGTTCCAAATCGAAACATTGACTATTAGCCCCGCATCCAACATTATAGGCCGTGCAGGGAGACGAGTAGTCTTATGGACAACGTGAAGGCACTCTAGGAGTTCATTGATGCATGAGGCCTCAACGAGGTATTGTGTTTATTTTTATATAGTATAGTTAAGTATTTTTTTCTTCTGTGATTGTCTTTTATTTGTCTGATGTATATGTTAACTTGTGCAGGTCATGTGGTCACCATACGACGATTGCAGGTAGTATCACCCACTGCTTGATGTTGCGTACTACTTTGGTATGCTTAAATGCCTTGACATCATGGAGCTCTATCATCCGACGCGGGTCCTGAGGTAGTTTGTGAGACAATAAATCATTCCATCTGCCTCATTGGCCTCGAAACAACGAGTATGTGATGCCATTACATCATCATACCGTCTTGGTTATGTTTTTATGGAAATGTGTGGGTGGTATAGCAGGGCCACATACTTTTTGCCGAGCATCGATTCCTACCCTCACGTTACCTGGACAATTGTGCACTTGGCTATATGGACTGGTATGCACTCATATTGCATCGATATGTGCAGAACCTAGACCATAGATCGCATGGAGCACCACAACCTTAGCAGATGAGCACCGGGGCAATCATATACGGCAAAGAAGGTATATCATTTCAACATTCATATTTCTCTCATTTTAGTTAGTTTTTTTTTCATTGCAACTTATATTACATTTATCTGTGCTTATTTCAGTGTGTTAAGCAGGTCGTGTCTTTATTGAGACCAGTTGTAGAGGGTCATCCTAAGAGGACTCTGCACAGTAGTTTGGTATCTATGATTATGCGGGTTTGGGATATCGTGACTTGTCGTGGCGAGCCCGCGACAATGACAATGACACCAACAAATATGTATAAACGGAGGAAGATGCATATCACAGAGACCATATAGACATAATTTTTTTCCTTTTTAGTTGACGAGTTGTATTTTGTGGGGATGAGACCCCTAATACATTGTATTATTTTGTTCGGGGATGACCCTATTTATCTAAATCACAATTTTGTTTGTTCATATTCCTCATTTACTTATTATTATGATTACATTTTTTTACTTCAAAACCATGCATTAAAAGATCCCAATCGCTCAATGAAAAAAAAAGGACAGGTAAAAATATAACGAATTAATACAATTGGTAAGTTAACTATCAGGAAAGTTACAATATATGACACAGGTACCAACTCAATGGCAGGGCATATGCCATTTTGAAGTATATTAATAGTACATGGTTATGGGACTGTGTGTGAGTTAGTGATGATGCATATGGAGGTGTATGCTTTGAGTAATGCTTTTGAAGTATAAAAACTGAAATAATATTAACATAAATTACCAAAGGAATATGTTATTACAAAAAGGGGTCATCCTTATTGATTAGATATAGAAGTTGTTAATACAAAATTGCACATGCACTGTGCGGGATACATCTAAGCTGTCTTCCTGCTCAGTCAGTACATCTTCGCTAACTACATGTCGAAATTCTTTAATTCTTGGTTTGTACGAATGTAGTACCCATCCCGACACATTATCGCTCCGGTATTTATGCCAAAGTGTCATGATGGGTGGGATATGATGACTCGGCATGAGGAAAACCTGCACGCATAACAAATAGCAACTTCCTTCTAGGAGGCATAATCCTACTCATTAATGTTTACCTGTATGAAGTGGTTGTTTATGAAACTTATAACAACTTTCTTTCGGGAGACAACAAGTAATGAGTTGGATCAGAGTGGCATGAACGTCAAACACTATCGTGCACTTAAAAGATACAATACAACATTGTAATAAGAGGCTATCAGGTATCCACATTCTAGTAAGGTCATCTAATACTCGTATAAGGGACCTTCCCTGAAGTACGTAATCGAACACCTAATCCCCTTCACTGTTGTAAACCCACTAAAAATCTACTCATAATAGTGTTCATAACTGTCCAGTTTCTATAATAAGTCCTCAAACTTGCGGCCACCTATCCTCTTCTATAACCAACAAGGTAGCAATCGCACGAAACCCATAATTTCCATTGGTTGCTATATCTACAATTTACCGAATGAATGGGTGTATGCCATTTGGAAAGTGTCTGATGTAAGTATTATAAGACGATGATCGAACTGATGACGGACGAACGACCTGTGATAAAAAGGGATAATGCACGAGTAACAACGAGATGACAAATTATAAGAATTAATATGTAATATTTAATATATAAACTATTACCTTCTCCTTTGCTCTCCTCTATCGGGTTAGTCTCATCGACTGTAGAGGGCTGACATCCACTAGAGCGGTGCTTGCCGAGGAGTAGCTATTTTGCACTGATGGTACTCTCTCAAATGCGGATGGATCATGTTAGATAGATTTATCCATCTTTCCAAGTGGTCTACCTAGCATTATTGATTTCATCTTTGGTTCCTCTACATATGTACACTCAAAATTTATTAATGCTCTCAATTTCCTAAGTAGCTGGGCCTTGCCTGACTGGTTAGCTTGTGAGTAGACATGTTTAAACAAATCCAATTTCTCTCTAGGAATATCATCCTTGCTTACATGGGTCTGGTTTGAGGTGGGCTGTATATCAAACTTACGCTAATAAGGATGCACAAAATCAAGTGGGATCGGATGCCCATGCCTACTGTGGTTAGCAATTTCATGGGCGCATGACAGGCCATGGGTGTGTCTAAGCTGACACCCGTATGCAAATGAGTCAATCTTAATAAAACCAGCCCGCTTCGTCTCATCAAGTAACTTCTTAAGTGCAGTGATGGAGACGTTTTTACAAAGCTCCTTGAATTCGGATGACTTGAAACTGTGTTGAACGACTATCTTTGATTTCTCGAATGATGACTTGATTGCTATATGCTGTAACAGGAGCATATTGTGTACGTTCCACCAAGATGACTCGAAATATCCTTAACTAGATCCCATCTGCCTCTTCAACTTGACATGCGTACTCTCAACCTTGCAGACAATATAAGGAACAACTAGTTAAATATCAATTAATGAGGAACAATTATAAGTAGAATAAAAAACAAAAAATAAAATACAACCATACCTATTTGTCGTTGTGGCCCCTAGTTGCATAACTTGGTTCATTTAGGCTGCAACAAACTTATCCCTATAGGTATCTAGCTAACTACTCCTCAAGTAGTCAAATGCATTTGGATACACACTAAACTGCTTTTCCAATAGTGTTATGTGGTTGTGGTAATCCTCTTTTGTTGGTGATACCACCACTAGATTCTAGTAGGTCATGAACAAATCCCACACCTCTTTTGTTGAAAATAAATTCTTACACTTTGCAAACACATTTTTATTGATGTGCTACTTACACAATAGATGTGTGGCAGTGAGAAACACTCGTGAGATAACGTTCATTAGGGCTAACTCCTTATCTGTTACAAAAACATGGGACAATGCACTATCATCTATAATACCGTGCAAGACATCCATGGCTCAATTGAAGTTGTCCTCCTTCTCATGTTGTAGAAATACAAATGCCACAGAGAAGGTCATGCTAGTAGATGTCAACCTAATAATTTTCAGGAGGGGCATACGATATCTGTTCATTTTATACGTGTAATCCATGACCAACATGTGTGGGAATGCACGTAATAAATCCAAACTGGTTGGATGTGCCCAAAATAAGTTGGTGACAGCCTCACTATCCTCACTTATATGGTGCCACTTGATGTATTGATGCTCAGCCAATCCCAGCTTTCTCTTTCAGCTTATATTTGTGTTGTGCATTGTAGACTGCCTTGATTGTAGTTGTATTGAAGAGATCTTTTTGCTTTATAGTGACCAAAATGTCTTTTGGTCTCATGTTACTCTTGGACATGCCCTTTAATAATGAGTACTCCTCTTTGGATAATCTACCAACATATGAGTGACCCTTTAAATGATCGGTAGCCGGGTGGTTATGCATGCCCCATACAACTTCCAACATCCTGTCATCATGATTGGACAACTTCTTATTCTTCAATCGGAATAGACACTCACATTTTTTGGTACTTGTCTCCCTAACCTTTGCATCGACATGGACACTTTTAGACCTCTTGTCTTCTCTGTACCATCCACTCCTCTCACATCCTAGAGTCAAACCGATTTTCTTACACCACCACCTGAATCTAATTTCAAAATGGTAATCACAAATCCATTCATCTTTCCAACATCTATTTCCCACTTAATCAAGACCGCCAGATTTTTGAATATCTACACAAGAGAGGGAGAACACAATGGTCAATTGATTCAATAACATTAGCGTATACTACAGACTGATTTTAAGCATATACTACATACTAACTTTTACCTCGTATGTGATAAACTCATAAGTGTAATCTACGACCAGTTCTTCCGAAGCCTTGCTACAATGAGTCAAGACATTAGGCTGCAATCACACCAATTGATATTTAATATATAAACTAATTAATAATATAATAAATAAATTCAAACTTAAATTTTTTATTCAAAATTTTTAATCCCTGTTCAGATACACCAGTCAGTGCTACACTGACTGGTGTGTCCGAACAGGGCGTCGAAAGTTAAATAAAAAATAATAATAAAAACACAAAAAATATAACTAGGGGCTTCCTTCTCGATCTGAATCAGTTCCATGGTACTCCATTGCTTGAGTTCTCGCTTGTAATGCTAATAAGTTGCAAATAAGGAGTGTTGGGAAGGAGTTGGGAAGAATACCTAGGTAGAAGATGGAGAAGTGTTGGGAAGAATGGGAAACATAAGAAGAAGATGTAGTTTTGGAGGGAAAGAGTGAGGTGTGCTTAAAAGATTTGATTTGTTTTTTCAAATGTTTGAAATGGTTATAACAGTCTTTTCATATTGGGGTATTTTGGGAAAACAAAAAATGGAACTTTAAATGAGGTGCACTTAGAAATAAGTGAGGTGGCAATAGAACATCCCAAAATATTTTCGATCAAGAGAGGATCGTTACTGCATATAATAAACCATTGGACGATTGGATTACGTGAGTTATGGTTGCAATGGGTTGGATTGGGTCTATGCATCAACAACTATTGATTACTGTTTGTTTCAAGGTAAAAGGGCTGTAAAACAAACTTTTACGTTGTGAACTTTGTGTTCAACTATTTGTTTGGAAGTAAAATAATTATAGGGTAGTAAAACTTTGTTAGTGGGGTCCACCATTTTACCCCCAAAGGCTGTAGAAGTTTTACCTCCAAAAGGGGCGTAAGTTGCTTACGTCTTTCATTTCCTTTCGTTAAGACGTGTCAAC
>JAOXJP010227266.1:0-11335 GCA_025762735.1 Platanus orientalis | reverse complement strand
ACAAGTGACAAGATCACTAAAGACCTTGAGGGAGCCAAGGTCGACTCCACCTACTATAGGAGCATTATTGGGAGTTTACTCTACTTGACTATGAGCAGACCAGACATTTTCTTTAGTGTAAGTGTGTATACTAGATATCAAGCTGCCCCTAAAGAATCACATCTTAAGGCAACTAAGAGGATTATCCGGTATATCCACGGGACTATAGAGTTTGGGTTATGGGACCCAATTGACACCACATCTAAGATTACATGCTACTCAGATGCTAACTGGGATGATGATGTAGAGGATTGTAAAAGCACAAGTGGAGGTTGCTTCTACATAGGCAACAATCTTGTTTCTTCACACAACAGGAAACAAAATTTCATCTCATTGTCAATTGCCAAAGTTGAGTATATTGCAGCCGGTAGTAGATGCACCCAACTCTTATGAATAAACTAAATGCTAAGAGACTACGAGTTGGAGTAAGGCACCATGAGTTTTTTGTAGACAATAAGAGTTTCATTGACATCTCCAAGAATCCTATCTAACATTCTAAGATAAACACATTGACATTAGACACCATTTCATCCACCAATTTGTGGAAGAAATGGTTGTCTTTAGACTATGTTAAGACCGAAGATTAACTTGCTAACATCTTAACCAAACCTCTTGATTTTAAGCAGTTTTAAGTACCTTCAGATTGCTATAGGATTCTACACCATTTAGGAAAACCATCTGGTTTTTTCTAAGTACATGAAGTGTAGTGATAGAAGAGGAAAATGAACAAGGAAGCATGGTTTGTACTCTGGTAAAGAGTGGGGAGATCCCACTTTAAAAATTTTGAGTAAAAAATGCTCAAAACTAGAGTCACAATCGGTTGCTAGATCTGAAATTGATTGCATTCAAATCGATTGCAAATCTTGTAATTGATTACACCTAAACCGATTGTGGATCTTGTAATCGATTTTGGGGGTATTTTTGGAACAAATTTTTCATACGATTCAAATAGGTACTAGATGAGAATTTTTCTCATTTTTTACTCAAAATCTTACCTATTCATCTCCCTAGAGCTCTGAAATATTTTTTTTTGATTTCCCCTCTTAAGATCTAGCTTTTTCATAGGTTATCATGCCTCCTTGCATGACAAAGACCTTGTCGAAGGGTGGCTCCTCTTCTAATCCTTATTGAAATCTTAGCAAGAGGCCCATGGTGGATTCTCCACCTTATCCGAGATCTAAGAGAAATGTTGGTTCCTTCTCTCCCTATTGAGGTGCCACAAGTCTTAATTGTTATCAAAGGATCTTTTCTAAAAGATCCATCATCAACAAACAATTCATAGAGACCGAGACTCCATGCATTGCCTGAATTTTGGAGACTTTAGAGGGAAGACAGTGGCCACCCCTCATTTTTGTGAATGGGTCAGACTAAGAAGTGGTGCAAATTTTCTACGCCAACTTCTTTGATATCAATAATGACTCTTATAGCTTCTGGATGATGGTGAATGGGGTGCCTTTAAAGGTCATCCTCAACTACATCTCTCGTTTATTTGGGGTACCTCACATCACATAGGACCCTATTGCCTTCCCGATTCACAAGCTCTTTATGGAGCAGAAGGGAGCCTGAATGAAGAGGTAGTGTGGTTGATTATTCGACTAGTCCAAGAAGCTATCACACAAGGACTATTGACTAATCGTTTAAGTTCTTCACTACATCTTCACCTACAATATCCTCCCTACCACCAATAGGAGCAGTCTCATTAATGACATTGCCTATCTAATCGATGCCATCCTCAAGTATTAGAGGATCAACCTACCCTCCATTATTTACTAGATGATGATATGGACACACGAGTTGATGCACTATACTGGTAACTTTCCCTATCTTATGCTTGTGACTCGCATCATGCAAGCAGAGAAGGTGCCATTCAAGGTTGCACCTAAGGGCCGGAAGGATGGGAGAGTAATGGGTCATGGGACCCTATGGAAGATGGGTCTAATCTAAACTGATGCAGTAGCTCTATCCTCCACCTCCACACTAAGACTAGGGCCATCTAGAGCCCACTCTACTTCTGTGAAGTCCACCATGATGGGACTTCTACACAAGCTAGTGCCTAAGGTCTCCAAGGTATTGAAGAACCAGAAGACACTTACCTCCAATTAGAGGAAGCTAGCAGCATGCTATAATGCCGATCATCCAAACTATCCCATAGAGTTGCGATCAGTTAGTGGCTTCAACAGTGATGCTAAGCCTGAAGGTGAGGAGGCTTTCGATGTTCCAACCTCTCAGTTTTAGGAGGATCCCCATTGTGAGGATAAAGATGTGGTAGTTGGTAGTGCTGTTGGCATTGGTGCTTCTAGTGGAGATGATAATGATGATAATGAGGAGGATGAGGGTGAAAGAGATGCAGATGGAGACAAAGAGGAAGTAGATGATGATAATGATTCTGGAGATGACTGAGTTTTTATGGTTTCACCTGTATTTTTTCCTTAGGGGCATGTATTTTTTTCTTCAGTAGTATTTCTTTCCCTAAATGGAAAATTTTTGTATAGATGTATTCATGCCAAAAGAGGCATCAAGTTCACTGCTATGTTGTCTGTACTTCCATATAGGGGCTCTTTTGTGTGATTGAGGCTTGTATTTATTCATTTTACCTAGGGCAGTCCCCTTGTCTTTGTGTGTAGCCTCATGAGCTTGATATTGTACTACAATTTTCTAATAAATATATTATATCTTGCCCCATTTCTCTTTCCTTTATCTGGCTTATTATTTACTTGTTTCACTACTTGTCAATTCTTGCCAAAAATAGGGAGAAATAATTCAAATCCATTGATTGAGTGGTTATGAGATGTGTGAAAGTAAGGGGGAGTCACTTTATACATATAGGGGGAGTTACACCCAACAAATAGGGGGAGCAAACACTAACCCAAAACAAAACAATTTTTTTTGTATCTTATGTACTTGCTCTTTATCTAGTTCATATCTTTGTCACTTGGCATGAGGAAGGTGGTTGTTTTGTGGTTATGATGGCAAGATTTTTTTGACTCAAAGCATAAGTTATGAAGACCAACATGTTGAGCTTAATGATATGTCTTGTGTATTTTTGAATCCATGTAATTGGATTGTGGGGAATCATGTATTTTATGTATCTCATTGTATTTGGGTTTTGCCATGGAATTGACAAAGGGGAGATTGTTAATGTATATTAATCCCATGGTCAAATGTGTAGTGGTATGTGTCTTGTAAGTGTCTTATGCTCTCACAAGTTCAAAACATGTAGATAAGAAGGACAAAAGACTTGAAAAAGAGACCATAAACTACCTCAGATTTGCCACACCAAGAAAGGTATATTGCATGCATTGGTGCAATCAGTTGTGAATCTCACAATCAAGTAATTGATTTTGGTGCAATCGGTTGCAAATCTCACAATCGATTAGGAGTAAGATCTAAGAGCAAAATGAGACTCCAGTGGCCAAAACCCATAGCCCGCGATCGATTGTGGAACAAATTTGGACCAAAATCCCCAGACTCGAAATCGATTTGGGATCAAGCAATCGATTATGAGCTTACTTGTGAGTTGTAATCAATTGCGAGATCCATAGTCAATTACAAATCAACCAATCAATTGCGAGAGAAATTTTGGAACAAAATTGAAACACAATTTTCAAGGAGCTTTTTTTTAATTTGAACTCCATTTTTTGAAATCTAAGGCTCCAAAATGTTGCTTGTTATAAAAGATTCCAATCTAAAAGCCTTGGCTCCTCACCTCTATAAAAGGGAACTTTTCCCATTAGGATAAAGAACACCAAAACTCTAAGTTGTTTTTGAGAGAGATCCAAAGTTTTCTCTATTAAGAGCATCCCCTACTGTGAAAAACACAATTGCCCCTTTGGTTTTGAGCTGAAGTAGCTAACATCATATACTAAAATCACTCTCTCTTTCTCTCATCTTAAATACCATTTTACTACTATTAAGGAGAACTTGTGGTGAGCCTTTCCCTAGAGGAAACTCACATTTGGCTAAGCTCAAAAAATACTAAAGCCAGGTACTTGGAGCTTGTGGGTAGCTAAGGCAAACTAGTTTAATAAGGACCACCCCACTTTCAGCAACTAGCAACATCAACCAACTTATGATAATATTTGCTTTACTTTGCATTCATTCTTATCATTGTTCTTGCTTTGCTTCCACTAAAGACACCAGAAGCTTGACTACCTCCACCGGAGACACCGGAGGTAACGCATACCCATCGGAGACACTGAGTGTTGTTGTTTAGCTTGCTTGTAAGCAAGTAGTTAGATTTTATATATTCACCTAGGTTGTAATAATACCTAAATGAAATATACCTAAGCTCGGTAGTGAGCTTTAGAAGAGTGGACGTAGGCCCTAGTGCCAAACCACTATAAATCTATTTCTGTGCATTGTGTGTGTGATTGATTGTCTCTTTACTTAAATATTCTCTACTACTCTTGCATAGCACTAGTTTGACAAAATATTTGAGTAGACACCTTGAAGCACACACACACACTTTGGCTAAGTTAAAAAGATTAAAATCAATCTTAAGATAAAATTAAAAAGGGGTCAATTAGATTAGATATCCTATTCACCTCCTCTAAGATAACTTTAGAGCAATTTAACTCTTTATATGCTTAGTAACACTCCTTATCATTTTGTTACTAAATTTTTTGTGCTTTTCTCTTTTTTTTATTACCATTTTAAACTAAGATTATTGAGAAAAAAGCAATGGAATTTGTACCTTCTAAAACACAAAACCTGATCTCCAAAGAAGTCTGTCCTCCAACGACTATAGAAGGTGAGCAAACTGCTCAAACAACAAAGGGGAAAGCCTCGATGACAAAGAAAGTAGAAAAATCATGCCCTACTATCATAATTGAGGAACAGTGGGATATAGTTAAGTCGGTATTGGGCATGAATTTTGATGAAGCTAAAGGTGGCTCCTCTAAGGATTTTAGGGCATTCATAGGCCTTCAAATTCCTACAAAAAAATTTCACATGATTATGTCTGAGATGGAGGAGTTAGTAGATTATGAGGGCTCTGGGAAGGATGATCAGTGATAGATGGATGGCTCTAGGGAAGGCGATCCACTAGTTGATGAATTACACTTAGAAGACATTGGTAGTAGCCTAATTAAGCTTGAGGAGATGATCTTGAGAACATCTACTTTTACTAATAAAATAAACAATCGATCAGTAGATGCTAACAAGAAGGTTCCTGCTAAGGGTGAACCTTCTAGCACTACTGCTGATGTAGAAACGCATGAGGCAACTCATTCTCCTAGAATTGAAAAAAATTAAGACAAGACAGCTAGTGAAGTTGTCGAGACTATTACTAAACTGGTTAGTGACAATTTTCTTATAGCATTTACTCCACCTATTGAGAAAGGAGGTAATGTGGTCCATAGAGGACCAGATATAGAGATGACTCAGGAAGAAGGCTTAGTTCAAGAGGAGGTGGCACTCACCATGACTCTTCCTGAATAAGATGTTAACCTTTCTGTATTGCAACAAGTAGACGACAATATTTTTTAGGATGCAATGGAACTTGAGAAAGGTACACTTCACTTTTCATATTTCTTTGGCCATTTACTTTTATTCATCTTCATGTGCTAACTCTTCCTTTGTTTCCTAACCAGTTGTTGAAGAGGACATCCCTGCTTGGCCGGAGTTTACTGAAGTTCTCCTATGGGACATGGTAAGTTTCATACCTTATTATGAGGCACATGTCATCCCTATGTGCCATTGTTGATGCCTCTTTTAATTTTCCCATATGAGAATGTGAGCATTGCTAGTGCTATTCAGTGTTCATCCAAGATCATGTTAGCATGTGTAATCCAATGGGAGATGCTTAATCTGATGATGACTCTGACACCTTCCTCACCTAATCTCATGAGTACATGAGATGAAGTATTAATAGCCCTTGCTAAAGATGTCGAGGTCCATATTCGTAATGATGGGTTCTAGCTAGGTGTGGTAATGTTCTTCGAATCCTTATTGAAGAGGTCAGAGCTAGCAGTGGAACTTGCAAGTATTGAGGGTAATGATGAGGCCTAAGCCAGTTTGAATATTGCAGAGGCTGAGAAAAAGGCTTTAATAGAGAACCTTGACCGAGTTTATGACTCAGTAGCCAGTGTCGACACCGAGTTAGTGAGCTCCAGGGAGGAACTATTAAGGGTGTAGGCCCGGATCATAGATTTTATGGCTGCTTGGGAAGCGAAGGAACCAGAAGGGGCTGCCCTCGAGTCAAGAATCACTGCGGTTTCTTCCATCATAGATCGTCTTCGTGAAGAATTTGTTATGTGGGGTGATCAAGTTCGGGCTTCCCTTGCTACTGAAGAAAAATTATGTAAATGCTTTATTTTGCCTTTCCTAAAATGATGTAATCCCTAGTTGATGAATAAAAAAAAGAGCTTTTGTCATTGCCATCTTATTATCTTTCTTACAATTTCTCTCTTTGGTTATTTTCTTTTTATGGGAACTATATATATATATATATATATATAAGCATTACAAAGTCCTGACATTGTGAGAGTCAATCCCGTTGAGTGTCACGTTGGCACTATAGGTTTTGGCATTATGAGAGTTGAAAAGGGTTGACATTATAAGAGTCAAGTATGATTGATATTGACATTATAAGAGTCAGATGTGATTGACATTATAAGAGTCAAATAAGACTGACATTATAAGAGTCTAATATAATTGACATTATAAGCATCAAATATGATCAACATTATAAGAGTCAAATATGATTGACATTATAAGAGCCAAATATGATTGACATTATAAGAGTCATGAATGTGTGAATTGAGAGCTAAGAGCACGCACGCATCTTTCATATAAGTGCGATGTTAATAGCATTCTTTTAGCAATGGCATTAAAACATTATTCCATAAGAGGTGCATTGTTTCATGCTGTTTTGAACTTGAATCATTGCAATAAAGCAAACGCATCATTTTCCATCCACTCTTGGCTCACCTTTTTAGGGAAAGTTATGGCCATTTATATGCTTATAAATAAAAGGGTAGTGCCTATAATAGTTCTCATTACTTTTGGATTTTGAAAACCGAATTGGTAAGGGGGTCTTATATTACATATCCAAGGAGTAATCATATAGGGAGAGTCATTTGCTTGATTGTACTAATTTCCCTTTTTATTATCTTGTACGGTAGCAATATGGCTCCGAAGAGAAGGTTGGTCAGTGTTCCTAAAGTTGGAGAGTCATCATGATTGTGAAAAAAACCTAGCCTTCCCCAGTTAGGGAGGGAGATCCTCTATTCTTATTTGATTACAGTAACAATTAAATATTTCTTTTATTTCCACATTGTAGTAACTAATACATTTGGTTGCAATAATATAGTTATGCTGATTTTGTAGATGTGGTAGTGGAACTTGCCCCTAATGAGGTAGAGGTATAGGTGGACGAGGCTCGTAGGGAGTGGGACCAACTTATTTGACATTTAGTTGGCATGTCCATCGAAGATGCTGATCTTCCTACCATTCAGCAAGAAATCATGGATACAATGGCTCATATAGAGACTTATGTGTATTACTCCGAGTTTAGAGGCACTGTAGATTGCCTCCTTAGTGTCTTATTTGAGGTCTGTGAGGCAAAAGATATCAAAATGTTGAAAGGGTTAGAACATAATGTCCGCTTGTGCCCTCAGGAGGAGGAAATAAGAATGGCCAATTTGACTGCCCACGTGTTAGAGGAGATTACTCTGCTAGTGAGGGGGATACTGACGAGTTAATGACTCAGATGGAAGCGTAGAGCGCTATAAAAAAGTGATGAATCATTCAGTATCCTGTATGAGGTTTGTAAACCATATGAGCAACTCAATCCGCTGTACTATCTATGTGGTGGATCAATGTAGGGGTGAACTAATGAGTCAAGAAAGTGATCAGTGTGGTGGGGTTTTCGAGGACGCCACATATAACCTTAACATGGCTTAGTCAGACATTGATGTGGCACATGTTGCCTTGGAAGGGAATGTAGATGTTCATGTATGTGCCTTGTTTTATCAAAGCAATTATTTGTGCAAAACAAAGTGTTAAAAGGTTAGGACTTCTAAGAATGTACCCCTCCCCCCTTGAAAAAATGTATCATGTAGTTAAATGATGGAATGATATGGTTCTCAAGAAGAGATTGGGGTTTTGTTGGTAATGGAGCTACATCTATCTTGTTATGGAAGACTGCCTACGTACCCTAGAATATTATCAAGCCTAACCGTAGTTTAATTATGGGATTTTAGGTATTACTTATCCCTTTTTTCCTTAATGGTGACCCACTAGGATTGTGGTTCACCTAATTTTACATCCCATTGCCATCGTTGGTTTTCAGTGAGATCGGCGAGAATTTGATCTTGCCATGATTGGATTCTTTTACTTGTGATGTCCATATGGGTTTTCACCATGTCCTTTCCATCACACTTTATTGATTATATATCTTTTTTTTTGTCCTTAGGATCCCTTAACCTAAGGTTGGGGTTTGCCTAGACTTTGTACCCCACTGCCATCATTGGTTTTTAGTGAGATTGATGATTTTTTTTAAGAAATTAGGGTTGCATCTGAGTTATAGAGAAGCTCAGACTACCTATGTACCTGTGCTAAATAGGATCAAACTGACATAGTTCCTTGAAGGCTAGTAGCTATCATTTAGGGGTAATACTTCTTCAAGAATCTAGCGTTAGTGACAAGAAGAATTTGGTAGCTCTCAACATCTGGAAGGAGATAGGTGCCATGAGGATAGGCCTTTTTGATAACATATGGACCATCCAACTTCGAAGTGAATTTGCCTCCTTTCCTCCTATTAGGGTCAAGTGGTGATAATGCTAGGAGGATAAGTTCACCCTTTGTGAATGAGTGAAGTTTAACCTTCTTATTGTAAGCCCTTTCCATATGAGCTTGATAAAATTCCAAGTGTTGTTGGGTAGCAAGCCTAGACTCATCGAGGGTCTCAAACTCTAAAAAATGGATCTTGGCAGCCTCGACATCAATTAGGCCATCCTATATTGAAACCCTAGGCATGGGACTTGGATTTCGACTAGTAAGATAGTCTCTACACCAAACACAAGAGAATATGGGGTCACCTATAAATTTCAGTGCCTCAAGTAAATTTTCGTGCTGGTCCTTTTTATGTCTTAATCCCATATTCTTTATGATTTTACAAAGAGTCTTGTTGAAGGCCTCTGCCAATCCATTAGCCTAATAGTATCAACGTGAAGAATGTTCCATATCAATGTTGTATTTTTCCATGAGTTTGTACAAGGGTGAACTAATAAATGGCTGCATGTTGTTTATGATAATACAATCAGGGACACCAAACTTATATATGAGTTGGACCTTAACAAACCAAACTATGTCAGAAGCCTTGATTTCTCACAAGGCGATGACTTTTACCCATTTAAAGAAGTAGTTTGTCACAACAAGGATGTAGCTATGCCCTTTAGTGGAAGATAGAGTGATGGGCCTTATTATATCCATTCTCCACTTAGAAAATAGCCAAGAACAAGATGTAGCATGGACTGGTTCTGTGGGTCTGTGTCCATAGTCACTGTGTATTTGGAAAATGCGATAATGTTTGGCATGTTCAATACAATCGACTACCATTGTTGTCCAATAGTAGCTGAGCCTTTCTAACTGATATTACATCTTAGGACCACTTTGATGTCCTCCGCATATGCCAACATGTACTTTATTCATTACTTTTCTTGCCTCATTAGTTGACAAACACCATAATAAGATGTCATCTAGTGACTGTCTATATAATTGGTTACCTTGTAGGGTGAATTGAGTAGCACACCGTCACATTTCTATATGCTTAATTAGGTTGGCCAGCTCCCTCCTATCTATGAGATATTGAACAAGAGGCTCATGCCAATCCTCTTTGACCATGTTTAATTTTTCATTTGTACCTTCCTGCTCTTCTATTTCCTACAAGTCGGTATGGCAAGCAAGGAGAACATCCTCCTCATCAGTGTCAAAAAATAAGGGAACGACCTTTCTCTCTCTAATATGAATAGTAAGATAATCATCCCTTAGTTGTGTGAGAGATGTGGCTAGGCTATGATATGGCTAAATCCTTGGCCCTTTGGAAATAAGGTGTTAGACTCAACTTTTTAATATGATAAAAGTCATTCATCTGGTAGACAACAAGCTCCGAATCTCCATAGACAGTGAGGTCATTTATAGGGATTTCCAAGGCCAACTCAAGTCTTGTGATCAAGGCCTCATACTTAGTTTTATTATTTGAATGTCCCTCGGTTAGAGTAAGGGAGTACATAATGATTCCATTATTTGGAGTGACAAACACTATGCCGATCCTTAAAGATTTATCTGTATTGTCTCCTAGGGCACCTGTTAGTCCTTGAGATACTCCATCAAAGAACATCTCCCATTCTTTCTATATGTGCAGCTACATAATGTCTTCATTAGGTAAATCTAATTGAAAAGGGGAGCCATTAGGTATTGGATGTACATCCAAGAAATCCATGAGAACTTGGCCCTTAACTGCTCATTACGGAACATAATGGAAGTTGAACTAAAAAATGAGCACAGTCTATTTGGAGATATGCCCTTGAATAGAGTGCCGATTCATGATATATTTCAATGGGTCAACTCTTGATATAAGATGCATCGTTGTGGTAAACAGATAATGTCTCAACTTCTATAATGCAAAGATTAAAGCTAGACAAATCATCTCAATAAGTGAATAATTCAATTCGGCTCTGACCATTGTTCTGCTAAGATAATATAAGGCATGCTCCTTGCATTTTTCATTATGTTGGGCAAGTAGTGCACCTAGGCAGGATTCCATAGCTACGATATACAACAACAACAGCTTATCTCAAGCAAGACTCATGAGTAACAGCAGATTCAACAAATATTGTTTAATGTTGTCAAAAGCATTTTAAGAGGCTTGGTCTCATATGAAAGGAACATTTTTTCTTCATTAATCTTGGAAAGGGTTGACAACTTCCAAAAAATTTGAAATGAATCGTCGAATGTATGCAAGCCTGCCCTAGAGCCTTTTAAGTTTGGTGATATTCCGTGGTATTGGCATTTCAATTATAGCGGTAATCTTTTGGGATCTATCTCGATGCCCTTGTGTCGAACGACGAATCAAAGGAATCATCTGAAGGAAACACTAAAAGCACATTTTAACGGATTCATCTTTAAATTGTAGTGACGAAGCCTTTGGAAAACCCGATCCAAGTTAGAGATGTGATGTTGTCTAAGTTTAGTCTTGTTGGAAATTTATGTCCTACCAAAGCCATTCACATAAAATATAAGCATGATTAATTAATTAATAATTAATATTCTATCATCACATGAATTTGTTTAT
>JAOXJP010227265.1:0-25306 GCA_025762735.1 Platanus orientalis | reverse complement strand
GTTTCTCTAGATCTAAGGTTGTAGGAACTTACCAAGCTCTTGAAAAAGAGATCTCTCCTCCCTTCTCCTAATTCTCTCCCTTTGCCCTTCTATATTCTAAATGGTCTAAAGGAGGTAAATGAGGTTTAAAAAGAATTAGCATTGTCTAAAACAAGATCCCACTCATGTGGAATTCGAATTAAAATAAACCACCTCATTTCTGTATATGTATATATTTTTTCCAAATTTACGAGTCATGACCGGTCAAGACTCTCGTGATCGGTCACACTTGTGACCGATTAGGGAATTTTGTGGTCGGTCACAAATTCCCAAAGACTCTCAAAAATCAGTCCTAAGGGCTATGACCCATGTTCATGATTGGTCACGGCCCTCGTGATCAGTCACAATCGTGACCAGTCACACTGGATTTTTCTGTTTCTTCATTCTTGGGTTTCTAAGGTCTAACCAACTTGGTTCAAGGGTCGTTCAACTCATACTATGCCATGTTTAAGTCTCTTGAGCCTTGCGGATGACCCCTTTTTCTCACAAACACCAAGGATTTACTTTAGACACATGGTGCCGAGTTCGGATCCTCTACACATACCTAATCTATGTATGGGGTGTTACACATATAGTGGAAACCAATCTCTTACTTATGACTCATAATTCAATGCCTTCAAAGTTTTAAAATTATACTTTTAAAGTTGCAGTCTACCTCATTAATAGACTACTTTTCCCTATCATTACTAATATGTCACCTTTGGAGCGTCTCTATAGTCATCCTCTTGACTATTCCTTTTTTAAGGGTTTTTGGATGCATATGTTATCCATTATTACGGTTTTATAACTTGCATAAATTAGAATATTGTTCCACCACATATGCTTTCTTCGGAAAGAACAACAAACATCGAGGCTAGAAGTTCTAAAACTTGACAATGGGAAAAATTCATTGTAAATCACTATGTGGTCTTTGATGAAAATTTGTTCTCATTCACTAATGCTTCACAATTACCTCACTTTTACCCTCTCCACCTATACCACCTTCTTATGGCCCCTCTCTGCTCCCGCCACTACTGTAAACATCTTCTTCATCACACTCCATCACACCCTCTAACTAGTTCCACCTAACCCCACTAGTTCACCCATTCTCCCTATTGATCCTATGATACCTATTTAACATTAATCACTCATACCTATTCGGATCGATCACATGATTACTCGGACTCAGCATGGAACTCGCATTCTGAAAACTTACTTGGCTACTAAACACATCATTCCCATGGCATTACTTTCTCATACGTATGAGAATGTCGAGCCCACATACTATTCACATGCTAGTAAGATTCTCCATTGACATTCTTCCATGACAATTGAATTTAATGTTCTCATCAAAAATGATACATGGGTATTTACTCCACCTCCCATCAATCGTAAATTATAGGTTGCTAGTGGATTTTCAAAATCAAAAGAAAGTCCGATGGGTTTATTAAGCGGTATAAGGGCCGTTTAATTGCCCAATGATATAATTAAGAAGGGATTGACTACATACATACATTCAGTCATGTTATCAAACCTACTACCATTTGCAGTCATGTTATCAAACCTACTACCATTCACACTCACACTGTTCTTTCTCTTGCTATCTCCCATGGCTAACCTGTTAAGTGAAGAACACAATCTTATCAATTAAATCTAAGCTGCGCACAGAATTCACCATCAAAGATTTAGGGCCATTGCACTACTTTTTGGGTCTGAAAATCGCTTCATCATGATTTACCATGACTGTTTCCCAGCAAAAATACATTTTGGCTATCCTTTGTAAAACAAGCGATTCAGATATTTTAACACTTTTATGGCCGTTAGAAGAGTTAACCAAGTCTTTAGCAAAATCCGTAAAATCCCTAAAATAAGGCCTAAATTCACTTAGGAAGTTGTGGAATAAAAGTGTTCTTCCTTAATTTTACGGAATTAGGTGGTAGATTCAACTGCTGTTTTACAACGGGGAATAAGAGAGCACACAAGAAAATCCACCCTAATGAGAAATCCCGTTCGTACTGTTGTCAAAAAGTGATTGGCTTTATCCTTCATATCAGACGGCAGACAATGGAAAAATGACTGAATATTCCAACTTGCGAGCTCTAAGCGTGACGGGTACAGCAATAATTGCCAGCCAAGATTCCAATACCGTCGCTTAGTTTGACTTCCGTGTCCTTACCGTCACGACTCACAACCCTCTTGGCCTCCCTCCTCTCATATATCGTTTTCCGTGAAAGTGATGATTTGAATAGAGGAACGAAAGAAGAAAAAAAAGTCCCCATGGCTCCTTCTTCGCAGCACTGTCCGCCGTTGGGGTTTTCCGGTAAGTACTATCATGTCTCCGACGATGGCAGCTGCGTGCGGCAAAGCAGTTTCTTCGAGGGCAAAACGGTTCTCAATCAAGGAGTTGGGTACTCTGTTATTCTCGGTTTCGGGGCTTTCTTTGCAGTCTTCACCTCTTTCTTGGTATGCTTTTCGATCTCTACTTTTTATTCCCTTACATTGAAATCATCTTCTTCTCTTATTTTGATTGAACTGAGGTGTCGTATCCATCCAATCGATAACGTTTGATGTTGAGAAAGTAAATTTGGGCCAACAAATAAGTTGGGATGTGTGATTTGATTCTGGAACGGTCAGGTTCAACCCAGTTGAGGAGCTTAACAAACATGATATGGTTCGCCGGAAGTGGGTTCTTGCCGGCGTTCCACGCTAATCCCGTAATTCTATTCTTTTTGTTCAGTTTTATGGTTCAAGAATTTCTGGTCATGGAATTGTCACATTCACAGTGCTTGGAGAGGCACACCTTCCAAACCAGGGTTGGCTCTGGCTGGTTGCAGCTGCCTTGATCAGTTGGACTTTCGAGCTTTGGGGGACCAACTTTTTAGAGCGGTTTGACTGACTACCGATAAGTGTTTGGCACAACACCAATAAAATAGTGGGTGGAGAGTATTAGTGTAATTGCACCTCTGTTTTACTAGCCTGTATGTATCAACATACACTTACAGGTGAAGTGTTGAGTACTGATTGGCAATCTTTATCTTGTTTTCTTATCGGTTGTCGTTGTTATTGTCATCCTCGTCCACGTCAGTGTGATTGTCCAGATTGATAAGTGTTGGGTTCCTTCATATTTAATTAAGTTGGTATCATCACTCTGTTTGTGTTGTGGTTGTTATTATTATATGACGGGGAAGTGATTCATAGAGCAGATTCTTTCAGGTGTGATGGCATGGGATCAAAGGAGGAAACTCATGCAACCAACGGCGGTTATGGTCGTCAATGTAGCGGGATAGGCAACCCCTTAATACATAGTCTTATGCCAAACATTAACATTAAGCCTCCTCAACCTGCAAATCTACTATGATTTCTTGCCAACTTAATCTCTTGAAGAACTATAGATGGTGCCATGTACCATGTAAACTAAAAACTGGTTTTTGTTGGACACTGAAAGGAAGCTGTTGTGTTTGTGTCTCGAATCCTATCCATACTAAGAACATCCGCTATGATTAGATGGATAAGGGGTACGACGGGATTGATTCCTCCAAGGCAAGGCCCTGATAGGGAACCCAATCCAAAATCCAACCCGACCAACCAGTTAGGTTGGTTGAATTCCATATTAGAAATTCCTTGGATTGGAAGTTTTATTTTCAATTGAAACTGGGGTTGTGATTTGAGCTGGTTTACACAGGATTTTTTGGTGACCTTTTTGTAATTGCAATCTTCATCTTTTAGTGGAAAATTCTTTGATCATCTTTGACTGTGGACGGAGGCCATTTTTGCCAAACCATAAAGTTTTTGAGTGCTGTGCAATTGTTCTTACTCATTTGTTTTTCTTGTTTGTTCCATTTGAGCTGGTCATTTTTGCTGACCCATGTTTGTGTGCTGTACACTGGGAGCTCATAGAACGTTGAAATAGTCACCAATTTCTGTCATTGGCCAGCTCTCTTGGGTGATGGACATCTTCGATTCAAGCCCCCTTAGACCAAGATCACTTCAGGGCCATACGTTTGATCCAATTTTTTAACACTGACATCAACCTCAATGCAATGCAAGATTACCTTACCGAGTAGAAAATGAAATCTTCCGACATTATTTCGAATAATGCCACTCAGCCTGCATAATTTCCAAGTTGATTTGACTGGGGAATTGGACTCTGGAGTTCAAATTTGCCCATGGGCGTTTCTTCATCAATAGTAATCTTCAACAATCTCCAGACAGAGAATATTCTTCAACTGAGTCAAGTAACAAACACATCTGCGTTAAGAATCTCAGACTTAAAAGTGAGATTAATTTTCAAGCTTTTTCCATTTGTATGAATCAGTGAGCCTTTTCTACACCAATGACCAAACAAAAGTTCCCATGCCCTTTACTCTAGACGCCACTTTGATTGTCTAACAACCTCACTCATTACTGCCTTCATAATTCATAGTACTAGAGATACTAGGATCCCCAACAATAACCAATTTAAGAAAGTTGTTCCTAACTTGTTTAGCTAGAACATAAGCAGCTGAAGTTCCTTTTGCAATCATAAGATTCCAGCACATCTTTACTATATTGTTTCCGAAATCATTGCAGAAAACCAGTTCATATAACCCCATAACTAATCATATTCTGTTCCAGCACATGTACCATAGGTGATGAGGGACACAGCCATTTTTAAGGCTCTTAACTAGGGCAACCTGCTGCAGCGGTCTACCCATTCTTTTCAGATTTCTGGTTTCCAAAAATTAGGCTGTTGCTCTTATCTGCCATGAAAGTTTCAAATAATTTATCGAAATCCAAAATGACAGGATTATCAATGAATATCATTCTTAATTGATTCCTAAATTTTCAAGGTCGTTTTATAATCTTCTATGCTGGACATTTCTTGTTTCATCAAATCCAATGTAAGAAAACCAAAAGCATAATTTTCAACAATGGGCCAGCTCAGAATAGTCCCTACGGGGTGTTTTAAGTTTCCTCCGGCCCATATGTCTTTTTGTTCTTATATGGATGTAGGACATCAAGTAGATTGGTTTAAGAGGCATGGTCAACATTTAATTGGGCTTTTTTCCTGACTTACTATGAATTTCACAAATAACAAATATAGTTCTCACTTTTGGCTGGGAATTTAGTTTAGAAATTATTCATGTTCTCCCATCTAATATTGTATTTCATCAAATATGACTAGGTATGGCTTGAGAAGCGATATGTGGGGTCCCGCCACACATCTGAATGGTTCAACACTGCAGGCAGGAATGTTAAAACTGGACTCATTGCTAGTGTGATTGTTTCCCAGGTAACATTTTTTTCTGCTGATTGCCATCTACTGCCAATTTAGATGGAATAACTCTGTGAACTTACATTCTTGTTTTCTGGATTCTAAAGTGGACTTGGGCTGCTACAATCTTGCAAAGCTCCAATGTTGCTTGGGAGTATGGCATTAGTGGGCCTTTTTGGTACGCAAGTGGTGCTACCATCCAGGTCTGTGCTATGAACTTTCTATTACTGTCTTATTTCTAGGATTAACGCTTATCATTTACCAAAAAAAACTCAAAACATTTTCTTTCTTGGGAAAGACGGGAAGAAAAAATCTAATAGGTCATTGTGTTCTAACAAACAGGTACTCTTGTTTGGTATCATGGCTATAGAGATCAAAAGAAAAGCTCCTCATGCTCATACTGTGTGTGAAATTGTAAGGGCTCGGTATGTATATAAAACATCACAGCAATTTCTATAGAATCTCAAATTCGTGTTCCTATAGTCTTTATTATTATATGGCCAATTTCTATCTAGAAGCAGAACACGGTACACATGCAGTGGACATGACCTACTATTTGATGGGTCTTCCCATTTGGGTATCTCTACTACATCTTCAAGAATTCAGGAATCAGGAAAGGATCAAGGGAGAGAGAGAAGAAGAAGAAGAAGAAGTATAACAGAGCTGATCACTGCAACCATTCAATTTTGTCAATTGTTTGAACTAAGTCTCCAGAGAAGGACCCATTGGATAGTGGGACTGGACTGCTAAATGGATGCCATTTGTGCTAATTTTTTTACCATCTTTAAAGATGGTATTTACTATTTACAATTCTCATATGATAGATTTACTCGTCTCAAGCTTTCATTCCCTCAACGTAATTGTAGTCTCTCTTAAATCAGATGGGGGACTGCTGCGCATATTGTCCTCCTGTGTTTCTGCTTCTTGACAAATATTATTGTGACGGCCATGCTTCTTCTTGGTGGTTCTGCTGTTGTAAATGCACTTACCGGGGTTAACATTTATGCTGCAAGCTTTCTAATTCCTCTTGGTGTGATAGTCTATACATTAGCTGGGGGACTAAAAGCTACCTTCTTGGCCAGCTACATACATTCTGTTATAGGTATCCTAACTGAACTTTGTGTAATCTTTGGCTACTCTGATAGATCTAATAGCATGGAATCGAGTTTGTGAACAGTAATGTCAATCTGGGTTTACATCATTTGAGGTTTTCTAAATTTAACTGTTGATGCACTGCTCTCAGTGCATTTGGTTTTGGTCATCTTTGTCTACCTGGTTTACACGGCAAGTAGCGAGCTTGGTAGCCCCAGTGTTGTATACAATCATCTGTTGGAGGTTGCTAGCAAATCAAGAATATGTCAAGAACCATTTTCTCATGATGGACAAGCTTGTGGACCAGTTGGTGGAAACCACAAGGGGTCCTACCTAACAATGTTGAGTTCCAGTGGACTTGTTTTTGGAATCATCAACATTGTTGGTAACTTTGGTACTGTTTTCGTGGACAATGTAAGTTTTAGTTATCCTATTGTAATCATTTTATATTATCTGCTACAGAACTGAGTAGTTAGGATGCATCTCAGCTTTATTTCCATGTAGCTGTTGCAGGTAATTTGGTTGAGAGGTATATCAGATATTTCATAGTTAGTAAACTAATTCATCTTGTTTCCCCTTCTTATATTTCTAATTGTGGGTATTGTAGGGATATTGGGTTAGTGCCATAGCTGCACGACCTTCATCAACTCACAAGGGTTACTTGTTAGGTGGTCTGGTTTGGTTTGCTGTGCCATTTTCGCTGGCAACATCATTGGGTATAGGAGCGCTAGCTCTTGATCTACCATTAACTAAAAGCGAGGCCAACCATGGACTTGTTCCTCCTGCTACGGCTATAGCTTTGATGGGAAAGGGAGGATCTATTCTACTTCTTACCATGCTTTTTATGTGAGTCTCAGTTCCCTTTACAAGCTCTTTGAATTAATGCACTTCCATAATTTATAATCTCGTTAAACCTTGTTTACCATATAATTTTGGAAAAATGGAAATTTAAGACCAATAGTTTGGGGCCTATCGAACTTGTTTTTCATAATCAAGCAATGTTATGATTTCTGTTTTAACTGATTATGGATGCAACTTGTATCAAAAGATAAATTGCATTCAAATAGCTTGTTCCTGTTTTGCACAGCTGCATATGCAAGTTTTTAATCTGGGTGCCGAGAACCCTAAAGGTGGCCCTGCATCTATACATAACATTCAACTAATGGGCCACCTTATGGGCAGGCAAACCCCCAAAATCATACCAATTTGACTATCCTATCTGATATATTGGTTTTTCCTTGCTGCTAAACTACCTTTTTGATCAATTAATTATCCAAGCATTTGCTCTTTTTGTCTCTTAAAGGACTGTTAGGATCAGCAAGACAGCAACCAAAATAATTTTTGAAGTATACCCAAGTTTAATTGAATGATCTAGATGGATGCATAGGTGGGTTGTTATATTAAGGTATAAGATTATCGATTCAAAACATTCCATGGGTGTATGATAAATTGGATCTATAGCTATTGACATGATAATAAATGAGTAATATAATTTCTAAAAAGTAGAAACCTTCTTGGAAAAGGATCTAACTCGAAGTGTATTGTGACTACATTTATCCATGGATACAATCCAGGTTATAGAGATTTCACTCAAATTTTGTTTCATTTGTTCAGGGCTGTGACATCTGCTGGGTCCTCTGAGCTAATAGCTGTTTCCTCTTTATGCACATATGATATATACCGTACATATATCAATCCAAATGCAAGTGGAAAGCAAATTCTGAAAGTGTCAAGGGGGGTTGTTCTAGGCTTTGGATGTTTCATGGGAGTGCTAGCAGTGATACTGAACAAGGCAGGAGTTTCACTGAGTTGGATGTATCTAGCCATGGGAGTGCTTATTGGTTCAGCAGTTATTCCTATAGCTTTCATGCTTCTATGGAAGAAAGCAAACTCAACGGGGGCCATTATTGGAACTATCACTGGCTGTGTTCTTGGAATTGTCACATGGTTATCAGTAGCGAACATCGAGTATGGTCGGGTAAATCTTGACACAACGGGCAGGAATGCACCAGTGCTTGCTGGAAACCTTGTCTCTATACTGACTGGTGGAGTCATTCATGCTGGATGCAGTCTATTATGGCCTCAGAATTATGACTGGGAGACCACCAAGAAGATAACCATGGTCGAAAAGGAAAAGAGTGATTTGCCAGCCGACGAGTTCAAGGAGGAAAAGCTGCTGAAAGCGAAAGCTTGGATAGTGAAGTGGGGTATCGGTTTTACTGTTGTGATTGTGATGCTGTGGCCTCTACTCTCTCTTCCAGCAGGTAAATTAGTTCTACGTAGTAGGATTTTCAGGATATGACTAAATAAAGCCATATGTTTAGCTCTAAGTGAACTAGTTGGCTTTGACACTTTTAAGGTCCATTTCTATCAATTTTTTATCTCTGGTGGTTAATTATCAACTTCATCAATATTAACATATGTGCCTACATTTTGGGGCCCAAGAAGTATCTCTGCAAAATCTACTATCTTAACTATATTCCTCTTCATGCAGGAGAGTTCAGTTTGGGGTACTTTACATTTTGGGCAGTCATTGCTATAGCATGGGGTACAATTGCATCTGTTGTGATTATCGCTTTACCCTTAATTGAAAGCTGGGATACAATCCAAAATGTCTTCCTCGGCATGTTTACAAATGACCATCTCATGGAAAAGGTTGAGGAAATGAATTTCAAAATGCGAGCAATCATGTTAGCAATACCAGAGGCAGAGCAAATATACTTATCGGAGAAAGAGAAGGCCAAGAAACAAGAAAAATTAGAGCAGCAAACTCAGAGTGTTTCAGTATAACTAAAATTAGCTTATATAAATACTGTTGTTGTGATTGCTTTGGAGGGATGATCACTGTTAAGATTTCAAAGTGGCAAATTCAAATGATGTGGTTTCTTGTGTTGCACCAGCATCTTGTAAATAAGAATCTGCTCGTGGGGTCCTAAACTTACCAACCAAAGTCAACATGTTATTTGGTCTATGGCTTGTAACCTGTGTTATAACAGTATGCAGTGACAAGCCATTCATGTTTTCTTTACTTTGCATTTTAATGTATATCTTATTTTATTAATGGATATATGTTTTCTTTAGCACATGCATTTTATGTATGGGTTATCTCAATTCGTCACAGATAATGGTCACATAAGGTCCTTAGGTAACTCAATAGGATATTAGGTACGTGATGAGATTGTATGTGAGAAATCTGGTTATTTACTTTTAATAGACCGAAACTGTTCACAAATGGTGTTGAGATTGGGTATCTAATAGATACAATTGGCACGTGTAGAGATGTTACATGATACGGTGATGATATCTTAATCACCAAAGTATTTGACTTTAAGCCTACATATGAGTGTATAGCTACATACATCAAACTGAGTCAATTATTGAATACCCTATGGAGTGATCAGGGTCAATATAAAGAGTAGTTCATTTTATAGGACCCGCTGTCTTTGGACATGAGAAGTAGGGGCTTTATAAAACAATTTCTCAATTTAACATTTATTCTATAAAAGGGATTTTCAAAATTATTCTAAGGAGTCCAATTGATGTATGAGGGATCCTTGATAATTAGTTGTGCATGAACCAATGACTCTACCTTGATCACTTTGAACTTCAGCTTCCGTCATGTCATCATCATAGTCTTCATTAATTGCTTCTTCAACATCAATTATATCATTCTCGAGAATGTTTGGTTAATTCAAGAGCATTTCTGAAAACTTCATTTCAATCATCTCCGTTGTATTTGACTTTAGATGTAACTTTTCTTTTTACAACAAATCTTAATTAAAGACAACATCTCAACTAATATTAATCTTGTGAGCTGTAAAATCCCACAATATGTATTCCTTTGTTTCATTTGCGTAGCCAAGAAAAATACACTTTTTGGATTTGTATCCAACTTATTCATCTGCTCTTTAGGAACCCATATATAAGCATCACAACCAAAAATACACATGAATAAGTAATTAACACATTTTTAAACCATATCTCTTCAGGAATTTTGCATTCACGTGTAGTGGTAGGACAACAATTTACCAAATAATAAGCTACATGCATGACTTCTACCTAAAAACATTATTACAACCCAAATGACCTCAACATACTCCTAACACACTACATAAGTGTATGGTTTATGCACTCGGCCACACGATTCTACTGTGGAATACCAGGAACTGTATATTTCTAGTTAATACTGTGCTCACTATAAAATTCCTTGAATTCATTTGCTATATACACAGTTCTATTATCGGTTCTCAAACACTTAATTTTATTTTACTTCTAGTTTTCAACCAAAGCCTTAATTTTTTTAAACAAGAAAACGTATTGCTTTTCCTTTTAAACATATACACCCACATTTTTCTAGAAAAATCATCATTAAAAGAATATATATATATATATAGCATACCTCCCATGTATAAAAATGTATTAAATCCAACGCATCCTTACATTTACTAGTAAAAGAGAGAAAACTAGCCTTGTGTTGATTACCAAATAAATAGTCTTCACAAAAATCTAAACTTGTAGCTTTTAAACCAACAAGTAAATTACGATCAATGAGTATTTTAAGTCCACGCTCGTTCATGTGGCTCAAACGCCTATGCTAGGTCATGATAAACTTTGTAATAACATCAGCAACAATAACAACACCGATCATAGTATCCCCAATCAACCATACAAGCTGCCATGTAATTCTCCCTTTGCTACAATCAGTACTGTTTTGATAATCTTTAATCTACATTTTTTCTCTAGAAAAATTTGTAACCGTCTTGATCAAATTCTCACTGACAAGAGACTTTTTTGCAAAACTAGTACATATCTCACACCCTAAAAAATATGTTGAATGCCATTAAACATAGTAATCGTAACATCTCCAACTCTAACTATTTTACATGTGTTATTATCACTCATGTAAATATTACCTCCATCACATGATTAATACGTATAAAACCATTCCCTACATTGTATCGTATGAAAGGAAGCACTAGAATACACAATCCACTCATTCTATAAATTTTCACATGGAAGAATAGACAACACCTCACCATTTTTTGATGAAACAATTTCCTCTATTGAATTTCCTTGGGAATTCTTTAAAACAGATTCATGTTCTTGCAAATCAGATTTGGGATTTCTTGATTTGCTTTTTGGAACTTACAATCTTTGTGCAGGTGACCCTTCTTTTGACAATTCCAAAACCTTACATTCTTGTGCCCTTTCAACTTGGATCTTGAATTAATTTTTGAATTTGCACCTTGTTCCATGGATCTTCCTCTGACTATCAATGATTAGCTAAAGAACCTACACTTGTTTTTCTATGAAACTCTTCAAAAAGCAACATAGAAATTATTGATTCCATTGTGAGCTCCTTGGTGTTTTCAAGATTCATAATCAAACCATCCCATGAATCAAACATCGAACAAAATAGTAGAGAAACCTTTTCTTCATCATCTATTTTTACACCAACTACGATCAAATTTACTAATAAGAGTATTAAACTCATTAAGGTGTTATTCCAACAAGGACCCATCATTCATTCTTAGGTTATAAAGTTGTCTACAAAGAAAATTTCTATTTGACATAAATTTTCCTTCATATAGATTCTGCAATTTGTCCCATAAACTTTGGAGTGTTTTGATCAAACACATTGAATAAAACATAATCATCAAGTGCAATAAGTAAATCTACCAATGCCAATTGGTCATTTTTATTAAAAGAATCATCAGTCATATCTTTGGCTTATTTTCCCTACCTTCATTCGTGACAGCACAATCTTTATTCACCAGAACTTTAATTTCCAAAATGTATAATTGGTCCCATTGAATTTTGACACCTTGAATCTTGTAGAAATTGAACTTGCCATGTCTAACACATGCAAACACGAACGCCAATATTAATCTTGTGAGAAAAAGTGACTCTAAATCAATGAGACTTTGATACCAATTATTGGAAGTGTCGCACCCACAAGATTAATAAATAAAAAAGAAAAAGAAGAAATAAACAAGAAACAATGAACACGGTGATTAATGTGGTTCACCAATATTGCATACATCCACAGGGCATAAAACAAGGATCTTTTTCTTCACTAATCAATGAGAAATACAAGAAAATACAATAATGTTTCACTCTCTCCTCACAGCCCAACACTAAGAGCCACTGAGGAAAACAACTTAAAGCTCAGAAAAGATCCAAAGACATGAATACATAAAAAATATAACTATTCACATATCATCCTCTCTTATAGGACTCATTTAAAAAAGGAATAGGGTTAGAAAACCCAATCCTAGAGAAACTAGGATCCACACGTACGAAGGGAGAATTGGTTTCAAGATAAAAAAGAAGGAAACCTTTCTTTGTACGACACTCTCGTCCATCAGGTTTTCTGGCTTGATGTTGATTTGACATGGTTTAACATAGCTGCTCAGCTTCAAGTGAGCAAATCATATCAATTTAGCTAAAAGACCTTATTTTTGTTTAAAGACC
Organism: Platanus orientalis; assembly: GCA_025762735.1. NCBI lineage: Eukaryota > Viridiplantae > Streptophyta > Magnoliopsida > Proteales > Platanaceae > Platanus > Platanus orientalis. Next base: position 12,468 of record JAOXJP010227265.1, on the reverse strand, counting down.
AAAAAGTTTAAATTGGTACAAAGAGTTGTTATATTACCACAAAGTTTATCTATGATTCATAGAATGTGCCCACTTGTAAGATCTCCTAGGCCAAATATGGACCTAAGTGGGTCATTAATCAACCGTAAATGATTATAGATGGGAAGAACTATTATCTAGGACTTGAATTTCTAATTAAAGTTTAAAAACAAGTTTTATAATTGATCATGGGATATAGAGTTACAACGATGTTTTAATGCGACATATTCTGCTTGTTGGATGCCCCAAAAGTAGTATGCGGATTGAATAAGAATAAGAATTATAACTTGGTTAGTAAAAGAATAAGAATTAGAACTTCAATTTTAACTAATGATAGTTGTTATTACTAGGGAAAATAATTTATCTACTTATTACAATGTTTATGAAAGTCTCAAAGTCTAGTGGTCGTGGTGGTCTTTCCAAACAACCATGTCAGCCGGAATGCCTTCTATTGTGTTTCAAGGGGTATCAGATTTAGCAGGAGGAAGAGACAAGTTGTCGTCGATGATCTTGGTTTCTTTGGTGGCTACTAATGCCTTTAATGTTATAGTGGAGTTTATTGGATTGATTGACACCCAAAAATTTTTTGATCACCAATGAAGCAAAATTGATTCAAAGGCTTAATCTAGCCATTTTGGTAACCAACGAAGTATATTTTTTTCCTTCCCCTTGTACTAATTCTTTAAGTTTCTCTATCTAAAAATTGAATTGAGAATCCTAATTGATTAAAAATAATGGTGTATGTGAAACCTTTACCTCCAATATAATGAGGAAAGGGATTGATACAAGCATGGATCAAAATATCGAGACCAGTCTTTGGCGATCCCGATCTGATCTAGGTGAGGAGCAATGGATCAGCTGATCCACTATGGACTGGCCAGAACTGGTCACCCCTAAAAAATCACAAAAAACAATATTTAAAAAAATATCTATTATATTATTTAGATGTTATCTACTTTATTTTTAGTCAAAAAATTTATGTTTCTTAGCATGTTTGATGTATAGAAGTCAATAGAATATGAAAATAATCAAAATATTGAATAGAATCATAGATAATCAACCAAAAAAATAAACATGATGAATCTATCAATATTCAATACTTACTAGAGAAAGTGAGAATGTGTGGGATGTCACCATCACCACCATGAACATTGTAGTGGATTAAGGGGAGGATCGAAATCACAGCCACAAGATCGGGAGTCTCAAGACTGATAATGATCATACTGTTGCTCTTTCTCAATCTCATATATCTACCTCTGCTATTGACTCAAACTCTTATAGTGATCAATATTGAGTTAAATATGTGATCTCTAACCGAGTCCATTCTTGACAAGGCTTTTCACATATGGATGGTGGAATCTATTGCCATCCAAATGGGGGTTGAATCCACTGATCACAAGGTAGGGACTAGGGGAATGAGTCCAACTAATTATGACTTTGACTATGTGTATTTGTAACAGTGTCATGTGAAGAATAACTCCCACGCTCACATCGACGTCGCTCACACACTCCTATATGTATTTGTGAGATTAAGGCACCACTCTTAGAAGATCTAAACACCGACACTGTGTTAGAAGAAGATGATGCTTCATCCATTGACATTTGCTATTTATAATCGTATGATCTAAAATATTGGTCGTCAATCCCATACCTAGAGTAGTATCCATGGCCATAATCATACCCTCTATACTATGTATGTTCATCATAATGTTGGGTATGTGCAAGCGCCTTAGACTTGGACTGGTTGCCTCTCTCTTTTGGGGAGGGTCATGAACCAGGCTTGGCTTGGGCCATGGTAGGCTCGACCCTACAATTATAGTCCGGGTTTGAGCCCAAATTTTTTTAATAGACTTAGGCCTGGGCCCCACCCTAATTAATTTATCGAGCCTTAGGCTAGCCCATGAATTTCTAAAAATTTTAATGTTGAGACTTAGTTTTAAACTCTAGAATTATCATGTAATAACAAATGCTCTAACTAGTTAAGCTACAAGATTTTATAAGTTTTTAAAAGCTTAAAAAATTATATATTTAAATTCTAAGGATTGTTTATTATAAAAAATCAATGATTTCACTAAACTCGAACCCAATACCTTTTGCAAAAAAACATTTTTACCAACTAAGTTATATAATATTGATGATTTTAAAATATTTAATATATTATATATAAGACATATATATTATATATATAAAGGTTTGGGTCTTGGGTAGGGAAAAGGTAAGCCTAAGTTCGACCCTAAATAAAAGTTTGGGCCTTATAGCTCCGGCCAAGCTTGGACCTTTGTCAAGCGTAACTCAAGTCAGGCTTTTTCAGGCCAATTTTCTAGTCGAGCTCAGGCTGGCCTGGCCCATGACCACCCCTATGAGTCTCTTTAGGTCGACTACTATGGAATGAGTCATACATGGAAATGAACAGATTGTCATACCCTGTGAAACCACAAGGGGTAGAAGAGCCAGCTTTATCTCCACTCTCACCCATGCTAATGGAACCACCTATATCTGCATCATCATCTCCATAATCTCCATCACCAAAACTCTTCCGATCACTCTCAACTATCACTAAAAATGTATGTTCCTAGACACTCGGGACCTACACAACATCATCATCACTCCCATGATCCATTGGAGCACTGACATCTGGTCCTAGATTTAAAAAGAATTTGTGCATCTCCCTATAACTATCATAAGAATCTTGATGGTCTCCACCCTCAATTGTAGCAACTGTAGCCGCCTGTTGTAGTCCTCCCTCAATCCAATATATACTCTACTCATCAAGTATTGGATTTTCCTCATGGATCCAACTATTTAATACATCATCAACTGCAAAAATGTGGATGAGGTTGATGGTATTGTAGTAGTCAACATCATATTTCCTATCGAATAAATTTCGAACCTTCAACCACATATTATAATGCATGTACATCAATTTATGTAGGTTCAGCATCTTCATCTATTTTTTGGCATTAAATGTATAAAGAGAATGTGCTCCAATTTCTCTCACACCTAGACAAAGATGTTGTCTAACTAAGGACTTTGTTGGTGTTTTACTTAAGAGCAGGTGCACTATCCTTGTACAAGTTCCACCACTCATATGTGATAAAAAGGGTTGAACATGTCAAATTAATACAAAAGTCAACACTTACTTGTAAAAAATCACATACTTATTGGTATACATACATGGTTAACAATTCTTCATAGACAGAAGCGAGAGGTTTAACTTAAATCCTTCCCTTCTCATAAATTTATTTATCTACAGTGTCATAGACAATTTATGAATTTCTTTGTTAGATTTCAACTAAGAATAAATACAATCACTTTTGTATGTTATGGTTCCAATCAAAACTAGAAAATTACTTACGTCTCTTATTGCAATTTATTATTTAACCACATCCCTCTCGAATTGTTGTATCACCACTTTCATTCCTTTAATTGCATCTGTCTTCCACCCCATTTCTGGATTAGTATACTGAAAATATAGATTCAATGACTATGATGTCAAATAAGACTGTATAAAGTTAGTTGACATGTAAACAAAAACATATATCAATATATCTACAACAAGCAACTATAAACAATTAATATTAATTGTTGCATGTAGATCATTGTGGAGTTGGTTATTCCACCTTTCATCTATAATCTTGATATAAGTTTTATGATTCTGTACGATCTCTATAAATCTCTTTGTCCTATCCATTGCCTCATAGATGTAACATAGAGGGAGCTTCTTATATTGATCAACAAGCTTTAGAACCTTTACAAGAGGTTTTATGACCCTAAATACATTATCAACTTTATGCCAAAATGATCCATCCATTACATTTTTGTATACTTTTTCTATGATCTACTTATTCTTGTCGTTAGCTCTGATATATCCTAGAAACATATTATATGTGAAACATCTCTGGAGACCATGTTTATGTCTTTAGAGACACTTCGAAGCCATGTGCTCTGTGACAAAGTGGGTGATCCCTATTACAGTATGTCGCGGGCCTGTGTATAGTTGTCCCTCATATGATTTATCGCCTACACACTTTTGTAAATGACACTAGTTATCTTTTTTTCTTTTATCAAAGTGTCTCTTATATTCTTTAATTTCACAATTTCCTCTAACATGAGGTCAACATAGTGCACGCCACAAAGAGTCCAATACCAATGTTGCCTCTTTCGCATCAACACCTCCATTACAACTTTAAATGTTGTCTTGTTGTTCGTCAGAACCTGGATAACATTTTCTTCACTCAACTCATCCACCACTTTATCCATTAGCCTAAATATGTAGTCTTTGTTTTTGACTAACCAGTGGTGTCCACTAACTTGTGAAAGGTCATGTTTTCTATTATTGTACACCATAAATTTATCATTAACTTCTTTATCTTTGAAGTCCAACCGTCACACATGATGATGCATCCATATATAGGCTAAAACCTATTTATATCTTGAATATAATTCCTAAGCTCATCTAGTTCTATGGGTAGATAAATAGTTATCAGTTGATATGGGTTAGGGCCTCGTATCCCTGGCCCTACCTCTATAATATCATCACACATGTTCTAGAAATATGGGAATTATAGCAAAGAATGGGATTCCATAATGCACCATTCATTTACATACTCCATGCCCTACCTCCTCTTCCCTTTTTTTTTGAACATATTTTTTATTCTTTTTTATTTTGCTCCCTCTTTTATATACTCATCATTGTCAGTTGATCGCCACTTAGACATGGCTTTCTATTTTTCATAGCGTGCCCTCTCTATCTCTCTAGATTTTTTGTAGGTCTCATTCCTCCTAAAAATAGGTTGTGTTGATGTCAGGACCCAAATCTGCAAGCCATGAAGTGGGTTGGATTCGAATTTGTGACATAAGAATGACCCACCCCGAACTTGTTTCTCATATTAGAGAGACCAACAAGTTCAGAGTGAGTCATCAACCCTCTTATATTTTTCATTTCACTTTCCATATAAAATGATAATCTTCTCTTTCTTACATCCATTTAAGAACATTTAAAACTATCATATAGTACCAGAATAACAATAAATGGGTCAAAGCACCTATCCTCTCCAACATGAACTGTGATTTCAAGACCTATACATTTAGTCATCTTTGAGTGGTGATAATTGAGGTAAACTTGGCAGGCTTAGCGGAAGGGTATGCAGTTTATACAACACAAAAGAGGTCATAGATAGTCACAGTAGCAAATAAGAATAATCATGATAGACTAAGGAATCATAATAGATATGAGATTACATCAAACTTACTAAACATGTATCTCTACTATGATTCGAGTATACACATAATGCAAGATAACCACAATAGAGTCTAAAGTAAACCAAACTAAGTTATGTTTATGCTCCCTGCTATATGTCACATGCTAAGTACTATATGTACATGTCAGGTAATATACATGCCACATGCAAACCCAAACGAGTCTCCATCAGATAACTTAGCAAAATGTGAATAAACCATGAAATGTCTCTATTAAATCCAAAACATATAACCCATGTGAGGATCTCCGGCAAAACAAATCACATAACTCGTGTAAGAGTCTCTGACAAAACAAATCACATAACCCATATAAGGGTCTCCGATATAACATATCATATAAACCAATAAGGTCTCTAACAAAATAAATCACATTATCCACATACGGGTCTTCGGGGTCATAAAACCAATGGGCATGATGGTCGTCTTCATCTATTGATGTAACCTGGTGATTTTATACCTACAACCATAAAGGCTAACCCACAAATGAGTCTTTGGGCCCAAGAAGGAAAACTCACATAAGGGTTTACAATGCTACATCTAGTCAACCCATATAAGGGTCTCTGGGGTTATAAAGACCATACACATATAATGGTCATAAGGACCAACCCACTTAGGGGTCTCCAAGCCCAAAAGGGCATATTCCCACATAGGGATATCATATAAAATCCTCACATCCAAAACTGAAGACCAAAACCATGGTTTTGTAGAGTAAAGTAGATACTACATATGTCTGTCATTTAAAATGTTCATGTGTCCTATCTCGTGAAGAGTCCCAAGAATAAAGAAGCAAATCATATGAAAGGGGCCACATGCCATCATGCAAGGGAAGATGCTTAACCCAAATTCATAGGCATATAGAAAGTTCATGAATGTAAAATCATTTTATGCTAATTTCTATAAAGGTTAAAAACCAAGTATCTCAAATTCTTTAAAACTCATGTAGAAGTTTAGGTAAAAAGGTCACGAGAAAATAGCAGAGCAAACCATGCCAAAGATAGCATGCTTATGCCTTCAAAAGCTACCTCATGATGCGAAGTCTAAGGTATTACACATGAATTCTAAGATCCTAGCATGAAAATCAATAGAATATCATAAATTTTCATAAGCCAACATATATTTGAAAAATTCTTCATAAAAGACATTAGGCTTATGCAAGGAATCCAAAGATATCCAAGAAATATGTGAATAATATGAAAAATCTGTAAGGGACAATTTATCAAACATGTACAATTTATCAAACATGTAGAGTGTAAGAACTAAGGAAATCAAAGAAAAAACTCAATCTTCACCATAAGAAATTTTTCTCATCTTACAACACAAGTAAATCAAGCTCTCAAACTAAAATTCTATTCTAAAGGGGGTGAATAAGATTAATTGCAATATCCTTGACCTTAGTTTTCTTCAACCAACTTTACTTTCTTGGTTATTAAGATTAACAATTAATGTTTTCAAGGTTGATCAACTGACTTGTCCTTTCGAAAATAGTTTAATTAAAGCAATTAATACATTAAAGTATTCATAGGTGCATTGATCACAATAAGCACAATGTAAAAAGATCACAAACAACTACAACATACAATATTTATAGTGGTTCGGCACTGTGGCCTACGTCCACTCCTAAAGCTCAACTTGAACTTTTTTATAATTTTATCCATATTGAAATATAGACAATCTAAGTAAAAATTCACACAAAAACCTTTCTACTTGTTGTACAAGCACTAACCTACACTTTATGTCTCTGAAGAGTGTAATGCACATTCCGGTGTCTCTGGTGGAAGGGACTCAACAATAGTTAATAAGATGAATGTAGTTTTACTTCATATAGGTTGATTTTGCAAAGTATATCAGTTGTGAGTGCTCTTACAGTGAGCTGATGTGCCTTTTTTTCACAGATTTGAGCGCCACAGAGACTACTCCTTAATGCTTTGTAAATCATTGGTTTCCTCTCAATGGATAACCAAGGTTGTCTCCCCTTTAGATATTCATTATAGGAAACAAAGGAGGAGATCACATGCAGTGATTTTCAGTAGTACAATGTCTTCACACAGTAGAAATCTAAGCTTTTTGGCTCTCAGATTAGCTGCACTTTTCAAACAATATTTTTCTTTTTTTTTGTAGATGTCTCTCATTTAACCTAGGGTATTCTTACCCTTTTATAGAGCTAAATCTAGTCTTCGTCCGTAGGATTAGAGCATTTTTTTAACGGATAAATAACAGAAATTCTTGGATTGGAATCTCTACAAATAAACAAGATTTTTCTAAGATTTGTGGGCCTAATCGATCATGATTTTCTCGTGATCGATCAGGCTCCTAATTCATAACTCTCAAGAGTTTTATTTTTGTATTGAAATTTTGTTTCATGATCGATCACGAAATTGGTGATCGATCAGGCCGTGATTGATCACCAATCTTGTGATCGATCAGGGGACCTTTTTTCTGAATATTTTTGTCATTAGAATTTTTGAGTTGGTTCTTTTCCCAAATGTTTTGGCACTAACAACAGGTGTCCTAAGGTTCATTTTATATCTTCACACTCCACTCTTGGTATTTTTATAGTTTTGATGTATTGTGTATGGTGTGGGCATGTCCTGAGACTGTCCTTGGTCATGAGCATCACTTGAGTCTTCTTAACTTGACACTTTTGTCTTGTTACTCTTGTCTGAGATCTCTTTCTTGGATTCTTGGTCTTGGTCTTTATTTTCTTGGTCTTCTTACTTGCCACTCACTTAGGTCTTCAAGTGTTTTTTCCATCTTATCTTCTTGCTTGGGGCTTAGAACACTTAGACATATCCACATTGTTTTGGCCAAGGGATTAACAATACAATTCTTAACACAAACTACATCACATAGAATAGAGACCAACCAATCTATCACACAAGACTCCATTCACAAACACTAGCTTCATAACTTAAAAGAAACAAAAAATCCGTAGTGAAAACTACTATCTAACATGCTCATAACATGAAACTATGATCCATATCAAGAAATCAACATACTCAAGAGAAAATAGACATGAATCCACCAATACATAGCTTATCAACAAAAAATCTAAGATCCTAGGAAAGGAAAGTATGCATAAAATGCATATCCAATCACCCAAACCTTCTACTCCTTCTTTTGAGGTGAAATCACTTGCAAAATCCTTTTGCCCTTACCAATCCCTCCTTCTTATATGAGCAAACAAAGTATTTAATGGTTAGAATATATAAACTAAGGTAGAGAAACATAAATCCATACTCACTTAGACTATATCTAAGAAGAAAAGTACATATTCTAACATATTTACAAAGTTGGAGGAGAAACTTACTCAATTTGGGGAAGAACTTTCTCCTTCTCTCTCAAGCCTCCCTAACCATTTGTCTCTTTATCCCAATCACTCTAAATGACCTAAATGAAGTACTAGAAGGGTTTTAAGTTATCCAAGTCGAGATCTCACATGTGTGGGGGTCAAATGAGTAACGCATCATTTGCATACATGTGAAAAATCTTGAGTGTGACTGATCATGGATTTTGTGATAGGTAATGACATCACCAATCATGGGGTTTGTGACAGGTCACAATATGATCGATCATGGGCTTTGTGATTAGTCACGAGCCAGATTTGAAACTCCTGAGAGTTATGCTTCTTATGATGTGATCAGTCACACCATTTTGTGACTGATCATGGGGTTTGTGATCGGTCATGACTAGTTTTTACTGAAATCTTAGTTTTCTTTACATTGGGTCTTCAAAGTCAAACTTAAGTGGACCAAAGGTCCCCCAACTCATTCTAAATCATGCCTAAGTCTGTTTAAAACATGTGAAATAATAATTTCACCCTTACATATGAAAATTATATTTTCACCCTTTAGGTCCAACGCGAGATGTTATAGTTGACCCCCCTCCATGGTGATATTGAGAACCCATCCCTCTTATGCCACTAAGAGGGATAGAAACAAAGAATCTTCTCCTTGCCTTATCAACTTGTACAATTTTTTTACTCAATTTCATTGCTTTCATTAACTGCTATCTCTCTAGCTTATCTAATACCATAAGAAACATAGGCTTTTCATCCTCAATATCATGTCTACCAAGCCCCTAAGTTGCTCCTACAATAGCTCATTTCGTTTCTTCTTTAGATCCTTCTCTTTTTAAACCTCTCTCCAGTGTGTTTGCATATCTAACATCAATTCCTTAGGTGCTTCCAGACATGATTCAAGATCTCCCCTTGAGTGGACAAGGTAATGCTTAAACCTACTCACCACCCCCCACATGATCTTATTAAACCAGTTACACTTAACTTGTTTTTTGCATGGGGTAAATGCAACACAATGTGACCAACCAACATCCAATTGCTATTCTTTCCTATTTGAACTTTAACCTAAAGCCATTTCTATTCTCTCAACTTGTAAAGAATATAAGAAAATAAATAAATAATAAATATCAATCAAATTTAAATAATATGCACCTACATCTACATAAAGACATATATTGATACTTTACATAACATTATACATATTTTCAATAGTTTACAATTTTACATATTACATAATATTTAAAAATATAAAACTAATAACTATACACCATTTTTTCCATTTTCTTTAATTTTTTTATATTTTTTGAAATTATTTTCATACTATAAATATATGTAGTGAAATAAGCTACAAAGATCACTATAAGATTGCATTTGGGTAACAAAAAATCATGCACTATCAAGTTCATGAAAAAAAAAATCAATTATATATAAAAATACTTATTTTTTAATTATTATTATTATTATTATTATTCTTTTTTTGAAAAATCAAGTTCAACCAAAGATCAGTGGGTTTTGATCCTTAACCCATAGATCAATGGTTTATTATATTTTTTGAATTTTCAAGTGGGTTTAATTCATGAAATGTCATTTAAAACTTGTATTTGATGAAATAAATTAGTAGATCTAACATCTAAATGTGTTGATCTATCATTTTATTGCAAAAAAAAAATGAAGAAAATGGATTTAAAAGTAAGAACTCATATCAATTTTTTTGTTTCATAGAGGAGCCCTAAATCTCCTCTTTCAATCCGCCAAAATCTGTCAAAATACAAGTAGAAATTAGTAAATAAGTGTGTTAGAAGGTGGAATCTCAATTTTTTTTTAGTGAAATAGGAGTTTCGAGGTGAAAACACGAGAAGAATGAAAAAATGGGCTTATGGTGATACTTATCACCGGGATTGCCCAATACTAAGTTGGATCGGGTGATCCATGAGTTGGCTTAGCCGATCTGGCTATCCACACCAGGATTGCCTGATCCAGTGGTTGATCCATGCTAAACCCGATCCGACCCCAAAATCGGGAATAAGACCGGCCAATCCTGATCCATCCGATTTGCAATTGGATCGGGCGATTTTTCGACCATGGATACAAGGACGGGACCCAAAGTTCAAACTAGGGCTGCACATTGGGCTAGGGCGACCCAATCCATGGCTCACTAGTCGAGCCCAATGTAAGGCCATCTTGCCAATGTTTAGTCGGATGGTCCAAGCTTGGTTCATTGTTTGGGCCCAATGTTAAGTTCTAGTTTAGTTTGATATATCCTGCCCCATTCAGAGCCCCAACTTATCCCCGTCTAAATACGACATAATAAACAATGATGTATAACATGATAAGCAACATCTTTTGCACACATTACATCTCCTTCACATAAGTGAAACCGAGTGCCCCTAACTTAGTTGTTCACGTGCCAATAACCTAATTAGAATTAAGAAAAATGTAAAAACAATCACTAATAGCTAAAGTAATTTTCAATGTATGTATAAAGTAGACTTATCAATTTAAATGGTTCCTCAAATATGCCACCATCTGCATAGGTTGTTTCTAGAACTAGTACTAGCATAAAACTAGACCTAGGAAGCTAAACAAATATAGTGTGTAAGAATTGTCTCGGGGTATATGGACAAAAAACCAAGGGTTTGGCCTCCACAACCTCGACTCCTTAACATTGTATGCCATGTGAGTTGCCAGTGCCGTAAAGAGTGGTTTTGACCATGAAGAGTTGCTAGCCCTTTATCATCCTTTCTTGTTAGCCATATGAATCTCCATCTTACATAGCTACCTGATGCGGTTAATATGTCCATATATTATATGATGCATGCAATATGAAATGATATAATTCATTTGCATGAAAGGAAGATTCACTCTTCAATGCCCTAAAATATGCACAAGTCTATAGTTCTAAGTCGAGCACATATCTTTCAAAGGAGGGAAGAAGAGCTTATCCTTACATCTTTAGGTTCTTTATGTGAATGAATGCTTAGATGGTACCATTATGATCTTCCTCTTACTTACTTATTAGCTAAGCTAGAGAACCAACCCTACCTATCCACTCTCCACATACCAATGGAGGATGAGAGAGAGAGAGAAAAAATAAATCCATCAACTCGATACGTGACCAAATTTAGGATGTTAATAGTGTATGTGATTTGAAGGAGGAAAGTCCTTCTAATTATATGAGTGCATCCCGTTCTTGATTTATGGTGCAAAGATCTAAATTGACAACCTAGAAAGACGATGATGACTACTCACCTATCCCTCAAATGGTTGTGTGTGTGAAGGGTACTATATGATGCACTTGAAGTTTAAAAGGGGAATGGACCAGTTCTTATCCTTCTATTATGCTAGTGGGTCCTATTCATGATCCACAATTTGAGAATCCACAAATGTAACAAAGGAAGAAGGTGGATGCTTAGTCCCTCCTTTAAAATAATATATGCATATGACTAAAATGATTGTACTTTTGTTTGATTTAAGGAAGTGAGCCTTCTCCCACTTCTATTATCTTAGCAGGTCTCATCCTTGAACTGCAGTTCAAAGCAAAGTTTGCTTAATCGGATTTTTTACTAGACTCGAACAGCTCAGGAGTGGAGTCGATTCAATAGTCATTGGAGTCAGCTCGAGGAGTCATGTCACTAATTACTTTTATTTTTATGAACTATATAAAATAGTTTAAAATATTTGAAAATTTATTTATGGTATTTTGGCTCAAGTATTGTCCATTTTTTTTTTATAAATATAAATATTTGTAGTATCATAACTTAACAATCCAAAATTTAATTTGAAATGTCTATAAAGTTATTCTAGAGGGGGATGAATAGGATATAAAAATTATTCTACTATTTCTTGCCAATGTTGGGATTGATTTTAATCTTCTTAAAATTAGTTCAAGTGAGTGT
>JAOXJP010227264.1:0-11335 GCA_025762735.1 Platanus orientalis | reverse complement strand
TTTCTCTTTATCTTTTTCTTTTATCTTATATATTTATTTTTAATTATGTTTGTGATTACATGCTTCATGAATGTTATATTGCATTTTGTATATATATGTGTCATTTTTTTAGTTACAAGGAAGAACGGTTTCAGGTACGCATTCCAAATTTTGTATTTATTTATTTATTTAGTTTTTGTTAGATAACATGTAAATAGATAACTTGGTAAATAATAAAAATTTTATATACACTCTATACACGTGCACTAGTTAATTAGGGTAAAACACTTACACATGCATGACACGTTTCTTTAAAATAAAACACACTCATGAACACACCACATAGGGAAATCCAACCCTAAGTTTGAACAAATCTAAGTAGGTAACCTCATATGCGGATGGACTAGGGTGCCTAACACCTTCTCTGGTCCATAATCGACCACGTATCCAGAATCTTTGAGTCGACCAGTTTAAAATGGAGTCAGACATTTCAAAAGAGTTTAAAAATAAAATTATTATTTTTTTCAAACATAGATGTCTAGTTACATCTTTAAAAAGGTTGGTGGTGACTCCAAAAAATCGTGGGTTAGGCCCATGATGGGTGGATCACTTTTCTAAGAGACTTGTGCAAAAATCGAGGCTCACAACTTGCAGATTAGAATAAACCAAAGGAGCCTTAACCATGTCTGTAAGATCTATTTTCTCTCCTCTTTAACCTTATTTTCCTGAAGAAAGACAAAGCTTTCCCATCCTCCAACTTTTGTACAGGCTTGAAATCAAAGAATTTCACAACTCCTTAACTTGTCTGGCCATATCTTTACACAATATGATTGCATCCAGTGTTAAATACCATCAGCACAAGCCAGTGATCATGCAGTTTTCCTTGCAATCATCCCTCCTTGAGGCATTCCCTCGAAGTCACAGCATGCTTCTTCAATACCAATGCTCTAGAATACATGTCTGTAAGAAGGATACATGTTAATATGGGATGCCATCAAATCCTGAGGGTGTTGAAACGTATGTTTTAGTAACATACATTGAGCTTGATTTACTTCTACTACAGTTTCAAGTTCCGCACAAACATGAAAGAAAGTATGCAGTCACCCCATCTTATGGCTTTAGAGTCAATGGAGCAAAACTACATACTTATGACTTTACCCTTGATGACAACAAATTTTTATTTTTATTTTCAGTCAAATAGAATTTCAATCTTAAACTAGGGTGCTTAATGTCTAGGACTTTATTGCTTGCATCATTGTAGTGATTGAGTGTGGTTGTAATCCTCTCTTCTTTTTCTTCTCTTGAAACAGACATTGATGTTTGAACGATAACACTCTTGTATCTTAACACTTAGAGAGGATTTTCCTTGCTCTATGGAATCATTATGGTTTCTGATGATAAGGTAACATTTAATTTCAAGTATAGAATTGTGGTGTATCTTATTCTTCATGTGTCTTTTTGTAGGAAATCCTTCAATCAAAACCATCAGAGTTCATCCTTCAGAGAAAAGATTTGCCAATACTGTTATCCATCTTCCAACAGGGTGGTGCCTTCCATAGTCGCCTTGCCTTGATAGTGGACTCCATTCCACAAGGTCAAAGTGGGTGATCCTGGGGATAGACGTGATGTCCTCTATCTTCCAGCAAGCTGGAGGTATTCATTGTCACTGACCTCAACAATGGACGTGTTCCATAGGTTGAAATATAGTGATCCTGGAAGTGGGGTATTGGTACTAGATTTTAGAGTATGCTAAGCCTCCTTCAACCTTTATCATTCATCATTTAGAAAGAAGATTCGCCAATACTATTGTCCGTCCTTTGACAAGATTGTGATTCTCATCGTCGCCTTGCCTTGATAGTGGACATGTTCCACAAGGTCAAAGTGGGTGACCCTAGAGATAGACACAGTGTCCTCTATCTTCCAGCAAGATGGGGGTATCCATTGTCACTTATCTCAACAGTGGACATGTTCCATAGGTTGGAGTATGGTGATCCTAGAAACGGGGTATTGGTGTCAGATTTCAGAGTTTGCTACACTCTTCATCCTTCAACCTTCAGTTTCATAGACCATAACCCTTCACGAGATAATATTTATTTTCAAATATAGAATTGTTTTATATCTTATTCTACTTATCCTTTTTTGTAGGAAAGCCTTCAACCATAACCTTAAGTCTTCATCATTCAGAGAGAAGATTCGCTAATACTGATGTTCATCTTCCAACAGGATGATGCTTCCCATCGTCGTCTTGCCTTAATAGTGGACATGTTCCACAAGGTCAAAGTGGGTGATCCTGAAAATAGACATAGTGTCCTCTATCTTCCAGTAGGATGGGGGTTATCCATTGTCACTTGCCCCAACAGTGGACATGTTCCACAGGTTAAAGTATGGTGATCCTAGAAATGGGGTATTGGTGCTAGATTTCAGAGCATGCTGAGCATCTTTCCACCTTCATCCTTCATCCTTCAGATAAAAGATTTGCCAGTACTATTGTCTATCATCCAGTAGGATGGTGCTTCCCATCGTCGCCTTGCCTTGATAGTGGACATGTTCCACAAGGTCAAAGTGGGTGATCTTGGAGGTGGATGCGGTGTCCTCTATCTTCTAGCAGGATGGGGGTATCCATTGTCACTTGCCTTAACAGTGGACATGTTCCACATGTTGAAATATGGTGATCTTGGAAATGGGGTATTGGTGCCAGATTTTAGAGCATGCTGAATATCTTTTCACCTTCATCCTTCATCCTTTAGATAGAAGATTCACCAATACTATTGTCCGTCTTCCAGCAGGATGGTGCTTCCCATTGTCGCCTTGCTTTGATAGTGGACATGTTCCATAGGATCAAAGTGGGTAATCCTGGAGATAGATGCAGTGTCCTTTATCTTCCAGCATGATGGAGGTATCCATTGTCACTTGCCTCAACAATGGACATGTTCTACAGGTTGAAGTATGGTGATCTTGAAAATGGGGTATTGGTGTCAGATTTTAGAGCATGTTGAGCATCCTTCCACCTTCATCCTTTAGATAGAAGATTCGCTAATATTGTTGTCCATCTTCCAACAGTATGGTGCTTCCCATTGTCACCTTGCCTTGATAGTGGACACGTTCCACAAGGTTAAAGTGGGTGATCCTGAAGATAGACACAATGTCCTCTATCTTTCAGCAAGATGAGGGTATCCATTGTCACTTGCTTTAACAATGGACATGTTCTACAGGTTAAAGTATGGTGATTCTAGAAACGGGTTATTAGTGCTAGACTTCATAGCACGTTGCACCCTTCATCCTTCAATCTTTAGACTTCCATCATTCGGGAAAAACTCATGAGGTAAAATTAAATTAAATTGTAAAAATGTATTGCTCTCTTTATTGAATATCTTCTGTAGGTGTTCTTTTCAACTTTGGAGTCCAAGATAAGTTCTTCAAAAAAATTTATTATTAAAAACAAAGATTTATGAAGTCATATAGACAATAAGGGGTCTCTGATGCTTCCCTTAGATTTGTCGGACACTAGCTCATATGGTAACCTACAATTTTGCACAGGCACCCATTTTCTACAGGTGTGGCTAAATTTAAAGCAATGTCATAACTTTCCTACAAACCAAAAATCCTAACCAAACTGTAATGTATTTCAAAACATGCTTTACCTCTTGCATTGATTGTACTTTTAGATGTTGGATTTTTCCGTACACAGTTTATACTCTTGCGGGCTAGGAGTGTGATGGGGGAACCCAAGATGTTGGGTTCTATTTTTTCTTACACAGTTTATGCTCATGCGGGCCAGGAGCAAGTACAATTTTTTTGTTTGGGTCGTACACAATTTATACTTTTGTGGCTAGGAGTATTACAAGATTTTTTGTTTGGGCCGTACACAATTTATACTTTTGCTGGCCAGGAGTTTTACAAGGTTCTTTTTTGTTTGGGCCATACACAGTGTATACTCTTGCAGGTCAGGAGTAGTACAAGATTTTCAAGGGTAGTATCTTTTGAGAAACTTCTCGTTGATTAGGCCGAGACAGTCCGTTTGGTGTGATGAGGAGATATGCACCATTGAAGTAGACTTCTCTTACCACATGTGGTCCATCCCATTTTGGATCAAACTTCTTTCCTAAACGGTGTGATAGAATGATGGGTCGCCGAACTATAAGCATTAAGTCTCCCACTTGAAAAGAGCAGGGCCGAACTTTCTTGTTGAATGCATGAGAGAGATAAGCCTGGTAGCATTCCAGTCTTTGTTGTGCTTCCAACTTCTTTTCATCTAGTGCCTCAAGTTCTGTAAGTCGCAACTTTGCATTTTCATCATCTATAAGCCCCTCCTAGATAGTGATCCGCGGTGATGGAATTTGGCATTCTAAGGGAAGAACGACTTCTACACCATATACTAGGGCATATGGTGTAAAGTGGGTAGGAGTTCGAAATTATGTACAATACGCTCATAGCGCTTCGCCAATTCGCTCATGCCAATCTTTCTTTGACTTCGACATAGTCTTTTTGAGTAGCTTGTAGAGAGTCTTGTTGAACGCTTTAGCAAGTCCATTAGCGAGAGCATTGTACATGGTAGAAAGTCCTTGTTTTATCCTAAACTTCTCACAGAATTGGTCCATCAAGTTGTTCTTGAATGACTTTCCATTATCTGTGACTATGTATTACAGGATTCCATAATAGAAGAAAATGTGGGTCTTGATGAATTATACCACAGTCTATTTCTTTACCTCTTTAAGGGGGATAACTTCAGCCTACTTTGAGAAATAGTCTATTGCAGCCAAGATGTAGAGGTGTTGTTTTGACAATTTTGAGAGTGGACCAACTACATCGAGTCCCCACTCGTCAAATGGCCATGAAGTGACTATAGGGTGTAATGGTTATGGAGGTTGACGAATGTAATATCCATGGAATTGACATGCTTGGCATTGCTTTGCATATTCCATCAAATCTTTCACCATCGTTGGCTAGTAAAACCCCATCATCTTTAATTGGTCATGGAGTTTTGGTTCAGATTGATGTGCTCTACACACTCCTGAATGTGCATCCTCAAGACCTCCTTGAACTTCATCATTTCCAAGTCATCTCAAGAAAATTTCATTGAAAGAACGACGTTAAAGTTGACCATTAAAGTATAAAAACCAGGGTGCACGTCGCCGTATTTCGGTCTTATGCTTTAGGTCATCTAGTAACTTCCCATATTGCAAGTAGTCAATGAATGGATGCTTCCAGTCTTCAATTTCAATTTCAAACATAGAGACAATATTATTGTGTTGATGTTCATCCTCAAAGTATGCCAAAGGGGGTAGTACCCGTCGTCGATAAACATGGACAGTGGTTGCTTCTTCTTCAGGCAAAACTAAAGTACTTGCGAGATTTGCTAAGGCATCTGCTTGTTTATTCTCACTTCTTGGCACATGCCCAATGGTGATATCTTTAAATTGTTCTAAGAGCTGACAAGCATAACATGGTATGGAATCAAATCTGGCTTTCGTACATCATACTCTGTTAAGAGTTAATTTACAATAAGTTGAGAATCTCATTATACATTGAGCTGGTAAAGTTACAACTCTAAGGTCATCTCCAACTTGATGATGAGTGCTTGGTATTCAGCCACATTATTTAAGCATAATTACATTAAAGCAAAGGAGAAAGGTAATACTTCTCCTTGTGGGGTGACAAACACCACTCCTGCCCTTACTCCGTCTTTGCGTGCAGCGTCATCAAAGAACATTTTCTATGCTGGTGGAATATCTAAGTAAAAGACTTCTTCATCAGGAAAGCCTTCAGATAATTCTCACTTTGTTGGGATTGGGTGATCAACAAGAAAATCTACCAAGACTTGTCTTTTCACCGCCTTTTGAGGCATAAAGGCGATCTCGAATTTTGATAAGAGAAGAGCCCATTTAGCCAATCTTCCAGAGAGTACTGGTCTTGACATGATGTACTCAAGAGGATCATCACATGAGATGAGTCAAACAATATATGCCAACATGTAGTGCCGAAGCTTCTTTATAGCAAAGACGAGAGCAAGACATATCTTCTTAATGGGCGAATAGTTTAACTCCACTCCTACTAGAGTTTAGCTCAAGTAGTAAACAACATTTTCTTTCCCTTCATCGTTGACTTGTGTAAGAAGTGCCCCTAAGGACTGTTTCTGCGCTGCGATGTAGAGGATCAACAGTTTTCCTAGAATTGGTACAACTAAGACTGGTGGCTTAGGGAGATATTCTTTTATTTTCTTTAGAGCATTCCTATAAGCATCATCCCACACAAAGGGTGTGTCCTTCATCAATTGATTAAAGGGTTGACAGTGGCCTACCAAGTTTGAAATGAACCTTTGGATGTAAGCAAGTCTTCCTTGTAGGCATTTCAACTTATGTACATTTTTAAGCTTTTGCATGTTTTAGATGGCTTCAATTTTTGATTGATCAATTTCGATGCCACGATGTTGAACTATAAAGCCAAGAAATTTTCCTAAAGTAACTTTAAATGCACACTTTAAGGGATTCATCTTCAGTTGATATATCCACAATCGATTAAAGATGTCACATAGTTCTTTTAAATGGTTTTCCCTCTTTCTAGACTTTACAACCAAATCATCCACATAGCATTCAATAATTTTGTGAAGTATATCATCAAAGATTTTCTGCATGGCGTGTTGATAAGTAGCTCCAACATTCTTTAAGTCGAAAGGCATAATGCGGTAGCAGTATATCCTTTTGGAGTGTGAAACACAGTCGACTCCTCATCTTTGGGTGCATGACATTTGAATTTGATTATAACCTAATGAGCCATCCATAAAAGACAACACTTCATGACCCGTAGTGGCATCAACCATGAGTTCAATGATGGGAAGAGAAAAATCATCTTTGGGACATGTATCATTCAAGTCTCTAAAATCAATGCACACCCGTATTTACCCATTCTTCTTCACTGGTATTATGTTGACAATCCATGTTGGGTACTTTACTTCTCAGATGAAGCCTGCTTCAATCAACTTATTGACTTCAACCTCAATTTGTGTCAACAACTCAGGTCGAAAGTGGCATTGTTCCTATTTGATAGGACGTACACCATGCTTGACAGCGAGATTATAAACTGCCACTTTAGGATCAAGTCCAGGAATTTCTTTGTAACTCTAAGTGAAGACATCTTTATACTCCTGGAGCAATTTAAGGTATGATGTTTCTTCTTTTGGACTAAAGAAACACTTATGTAAGTGGGTTGAGGGTCCTCTTCAGTGCCAAGGTTTAACTCCTTGAGTTCATCAATAGTTGCTTGCCCCCTTTCTTCGAAGATTGGAAGAGTTTTTTCAAGTTCACCATCTAGAAAAGGCTCTTCAATCACTTGGACTGTGATATGGTTAGTTGAGGTAATGTATTCAGATCCCTCTTGGTGGTTGTCAGAATCCTCATCTTGCATAGGCTCATTCTTGCCACTGGGATTCTAGCTCTGTTGATTGGTGAAAACCACAGTGTGTTGCCTAAAAACCAAAGTGCCTCCTAGAGATACTTCTAACTTCATTCTCTATTTCATGCGAGAAGGGATTGAACTTCTTGGTTCATCATACCCTTTAGTCATAGTAGGATCTAATTTTTGTCGGTGTTGTCTTTGGATGCCATTTTTTGGTTTGGCATTGCGAGACTACGGACCAAGGTATGGGAGTGTAGATCTTCTCTATAACCAAGTTTGCTGATTAGACATGGCTGCTTGCCCCCCTAATCAATCAAACACTGAGGCGTGTGAAGTTGCCCTGCTAATCCAATTAAAAGCAGAAGAGCATAATGACGTTGACTTCCTTTCCTTTGGTTTATCAACAACCTCAACAGTAATGTGATGAGTGGATGCTTTCTTTTTACTAGCGATGCAAACAGGCTTGGGGGGAGTGGACCCAATACCAGCTCTTGATGGGAGCACTTTCTCTCCTGCCATTCGTAACTTACATTGTGTTATGATCAATCCATGCATTACATCACCAATTTGTGTAGAAGAAAGTTCAGCCAATTGTCGTGGCTCTCCTTTTCCATATCCGACATTCTCAAAAAGCTTGCAGACAATGGGATCATACCACCCCTCCGACCGTTGCTCAATTGTAGAAGAATTTACCTTATCAGTTTGTGATGTAATGGGTACTAACGTGGATGCCTTCATAAACCCATCAAGAGATGGTTTAGAGAACACTGTATTTGAAATGGCACAAGCTGGAAGAATTAAGTCTTCTTGTAATGTCTTAAGGTCAACACTTGAAAGAGGAGATTTTTCTTTATTGGTTGTTGCCTCAAATAATGAATCACCCTCTTCTGTCATGATTTTGGTACATAACACAAGATTGGTGTAGTCCATGTTCCTGTAGGAAGTGTCATCTTTGATGCAGCTTTACTAATTTCTTGATCACCTTGATGTTTTCCAATATGGAATGACTCACTTGTAGAGTCTTGGACTTTTTTTCCCTTTGTGAGTTTTATTGGAAATGGGGATGGATACGGTAATGCTTCTGGAATCACTTCATCCTCTAAGTAAAATTTTACGTCTACAAAATATGCTTCGGCTTTAGTGAATAGTTGACTTTTAGCCACAACCTGCTTCTGCATTCTATATTGATAATATTTAAAGCACTGGTGCAAGGTAGAAGGCATTACCCCTATTTCATGTAACCACAGGCGACCAAGGAGAAAATGATATGACGTTTTGCAATCAATCACTTAGAAAAGTGTGGTTGATTCTAAATCTTCAATGATGAGTTTAAGTCAGATTATACCGATTTCTCATTGTCCACCTTGGTTGAAGCTTTGAACCATTAGTTTGCTATGAGCCAGTTCATCTATGGAGATACCTATTTGCCTCATTATATGAATTGGCATTAGGTTCACTGTAGATCCACAATCAAGCAGGATGCGTCAAATTTTATGCTCAAGCATGTCCCTATAACATACAAGAGCCTGTTGTGTGGATGAGAACCAAGTTACAAATCCTCATTTGGGAAGGTGATTGTATCTATATATGAAGTATTGGGCCCTAGCTTACTACTAGTGGGAAAACTCTCTTCTTCTGCCCCTGGATTTTCTTTTAGGTGCTTAAGAAGATTATCACCTGAAATTTGTTCCTCATTGTCTAAGAAAACATAATCTGCATCAGACACATCCTCAACATTGTCCTTAGAAGTCTCATCTTTATGGACTGCATAACAAGAGACCACATGACCCTCTACGCATTCTTGTTGTAGAAATTCCTTTGGCATGAATTCTACAAGAGTCATTAGAATGTGAAGAGGCTACTTGAGAACATCTTCAGGGTTGGTAGGTAGAACCTTTTGTGTTTTGCTCTTTCTTGCTTCTTTATTCTTCTTCTTTGTTCTAACATTAGGCTTACTTTTCCTTCGGTGTCACCTTGGCCTTGGACAAAGTGGAGTTTGAAGGTGTTGAGTTTTCCTCTTTTGTTGGGTAACTATAGTCCAATTTTCATCATCAAAAGGCATCCCTTCAACTTTGGAATATACATCTTTAACTAAGGGAGCCTACTGTTATTGTCTTGGTGAATGACACACAGATTGACCCCAGCTGAATGAAGTCTTTACAATGTGGTTGATAGTGATGGAGTCCAAAGACTTGAATGTAAGTTGGCGTGGTGGTGAGAACACCTTTGTATCTTGAGAAGACGACATCAACATCACATACAAGCTTGTTACAGGAGTGGGACTGAATGAGTCGAAAGTGATTGTTATCATGTTGGTAGTTGCTACATATTCCATGGAGTCAATTTCAATCTTTTCTTGTCGTGCCAAGTCCATGATCTTTTCTTTCAGGACGAAGCACTTCTCAATTGGGTGGTTAACTACCTAGTGATAACGACAGCATTTTAGATCATTCTCAAGACCCATCTCTTAAGGCCACTTTGAAGGTGGGAGATCAATCAGCTTCAACTGTAGTAGCTCATCAAGCATCCCAAAGACATCAAAGTTTGAAAAAGGATATACTTTTGCTTTGAGCTCCTTCAGAGACATTTTGGCATTCCCTTTGTCTTGGGGTGTATTGTTCTTACTTTCTTCATTCTTCTTTCTAGAGATCTTGACAGGTTTAGTTGTGACTGTCATAACCTCCTTGCCTTTGGAGGGTTTTACCTCGTTCTTAAATTCCTTCTTCTCTTTTTCTTTTCATGCATCTTCTGACCTAGGATCTCTATGGGCAGCAATGCTGAGCTCTATATCATGGGCTCTAGTAGCCAACTCCTCAAACATATAGGGCTTTATCCCTTTGAGGGTATAGTGTAAACCACAATGCATTCCTTGGATGCACATGTCTATCGTAGAAGCTTTAGACAGTCTGTCCTTGTAATTAAGAGCGAGGTTTCTCCAGTGGTCGATGTAGTCGGTGACCAGTTCATCTTTCTTATGCCGTGTAGTAGTAATTTCTGCCATACTCACTATCTGATGAGTGTTGTAGAAGCTATTAAGAAACTCTCATTCTAATTGATCCCAACTATCAATGGAGCCAACTTCAAGGTCAGTATACTAGTCAAAAGCATTTTCATAAAGAGAGTGAACAAATTGCTTCACCATCTAATCTCCAAAGGTCCCGACATTATTGCATGTTTCGACAAAATGGGCCACATATTGTTTAGGGCTACCCTTTCCATTGAACTGTTGGAACTTGGGAGGTTGATACCCTGTTGGCATGCACATAACATCAATATGTTGGGTGTAGAGTTTGACATACACTATGGATGACTGGGTTGGGCCTCCATATGGAGCACAGATCGTATCCACAATCATATTCTGTAGCTGTTGTACAGAGAGGGATCCGACGGAAGTATGCTGCATCAACTCTTAAGTATTCTAGTGAGGGGTTGTGTTTTCCTGCTTTTGATTTCCCAGGTTCCTTTGTGTAGTGAAACCTGGTGGATAAGAAGGACCCTAACTTGATCTAGTTGGATTTTGTTGTTCTAACTTATTCATCAAGTTAGCAATTTGAAGGTCTTTCTCTTCCATTGTCTTTGTTAGTTTAGTAATACCCGCAGTCATCTGAGCAAGTTGTTCCTCAACTGTTGTGACTCTTGTCATCATTACAAGCATGACAACAGAGTATGATTGGGAACTTGTATGGACAATTTCCCAAGATGGGGATCCGAAATGGAATCCAGACCTAGATTTAGTGCTGAAATGAGCGTCTGACAGCTAGAAGCTAACATCTTCACTTATTTTAGGTGAAGGCGATACCACCTTGACTGACAGAGTCTTCTCTTGACTAGATGTGTCATGAGATGGGTCCTTCTTGGTAGAGCGCTTCTTCCCATGATGGTTGAGAAGCTTAACTAAGTAAGAGGTCTTGTTCCACGTCTTGTTGCGAGTCACAGGGGGCTGACTCGCGATTGGTTTTAAGGA
>JAOXJP010227263.1:0-11335 GCA_025762735.1 Platanus orientalis | reverse complement strand
TAATAAAACAAAGAGAAAACAAGTAAAAAATAAAGACTAAAGGATATGAAATGATGATAAAATATAAGCATATCATTAACCAAATTCAAGCGATAAGCCTTCCCTTGCCATTGAGCTGTATATTTCGAGGCATTTTTTCCAGGCTTTGAGGTTCCACTGTTCATCACTTTCTCAAATAAAAGCTATCAATGCCCGCATCCTCACCTATTTAAGTTCATGATATCATGTAGAGAGGTAATGCACAATGACAATTTACTACTGCAATTGTTCCCACTCTCACTAGACGGTCTTCCATTGGATTAGTACATGGATTTAGTGTTGTAAAGCATACTTTCTTGGGGCTATTTGATTGAAATATTTATTCATGAATTTATGAGGCCGAGCATGGAACCATATGATCCTTGGAATACCGATCCTCTGAGACAACCCCCTAAACAACAGACATATGAAGAATGGGAGGGCACCTTTGATCAGATTATCGCATAATTGTTAGATTCCCAACGGTTCGGTGAAATAAGGTAACCTATCAAACAGAAAGTATATCTTACTCAATTCCTAAAGGACTATCAGCTCTCTCTGCTCACACTATACATAGGGGATGGGGATCCCCATTTCTATACCAATCATTTCTTACAAGAAACTGGTCTGCCAACCACCGCTCATGATTTACTAGTGTAGCTTTTCCTAGTTTCACTAGAATCACATGCTTTTAATTGGTACCTGACTCTACCATCATGTTATGTTTCTTCATGACTAATGCTCATTGACCATTTTTATCGCTGACAAAGGGTATATAGACATGATCTCCAATATATTCAAAGTGTGGTACATTTCCTGCCTCAAGATCAATGGGATGTCGACATAAATGCTAGTGACTCCTCGACTTCAGCTGATGAAGATGATGATGCCCTAAATCTATGGCAAATCCGGTGTCATGATTTAGCCTTGTAAGACATACCACCCTCGGTCATTAACTTAGATGGAACTAGTGATGATGATGATTCTAGCTTCATCTCTGCTTCTCAGAATTTCTCTGAGGATTGAATGTTTACCCCTCCCCAAGAGGGACTTGCAATGTTACCAAACTTAAAATCACTACCCCGGTAGAGGGATGTTAACCACACTCCCGATATGTCAACCAAGTCAAGATGCGATCTGGTAAAAAATTCCACCGTAAGGTCCCACAGCTAATCAACAAGCTGATACAATGAAAAAGGTAGCTCTAGAAGCTAAACATGGCAAAGCTATCAAGAAAACAAAAAACCCTATCCCATATGACGTGACGACACAACTTAAAAAGATCCTGTCATTGTTAACTATTTATAATGCTCTCCATATGTCACCAGAACTTAGGCTTCTATGATCTATGCATTAACTCACCCAAACGAGTTTGCAGCAAATGATGAGATTGCTAGGCTTTCTTGGCAAACTGCAATGCGAGAAGGATTTTGTATATACACAGTCACTTTTGAAGATATTGATCGGTATTCTGATGATCCTAGCCATAATAGACCATTATTCATCACAGGTTCTATTGATAATCAATTTGTGTCCAGAGTAATGATTGATGGCAGCTTAGCAATTAATATACTTTCAGTTAAAACACTAGATTATGTGGGAGTAGATCCATCTCAACTCAAGCCCAGTACACTCGTCATCCATGGTTTTAATCAAAATAAGCAGTGTCCTCTTGGTTTCATTAGGCTAAGGACAAAGTTTGGTTACATAGAAGATTGGACGCCCTTTTACGTAATTGATGCAGACACTACTTACAATGCCCTCATTGGTTGGCCATGGATGCATAAATTCCAAGTGGTTCCCTTAACATATCATCAGTGCATCAAGTACCCTTAGCAAGATACTCAGGGTACCATAATAGCTAATAATAGTCCCTTCCAAACGGCAGATGCCTATTTTGTTGATGCCATATATTACCAAAAGGCTGATCCCCAGGAAATAATACATGATACATCATGGAAGGACAACGAAAACAGCTTTAAACCTAGAAAGCTTAGGGTAAGGCATGGCATCAAAATTGCTAAGGACAAGCCCACACTATTACCAGACAGTAGCATAGAATTTTGTCCTTCCACTAACACATCTGTCAATGGCATTGATAGATCCTTACCAAGCACCTTCAATTTTTCTACCTGAAAACCTCATCCAATTTACAGACCATTCGGGTTCTGTATCAGAGAGAGAACTTAAAGACCCAGATTGTTTGCCGCCATATATGAAGTTAGTTCCTCAGCTGCTTTAGAATTTCAACTTCAACCAGTAGGGGAAATGAAAGAATTCTTATAAGGGCAAGGAAGTTCTAACCCAACAGTTTAAGCATCTCGTCCTTCACTCCAAGAATAAAGATGACACAAGAGGGTTGGGCAGGAAACCCACAAAGTTGAAATTTTCTTTACATGCAATAATGGCATATGGGATTGACTTACTAGAAGATGCTCCCTTTGAATGTCTCTTTGTAGAAACATAATCGTCGCCCTCTAAAATTTTTATTATGGGGCCAATGATGCTCGCTCCTCTAGAACTCGAAGACAGAGGTCAAACAACAGTAAACGACCTAATTAAAGTGAATCTAGGCATAAAGGAAGACTTCCGCCCCACTTTCATCAGTGTATGCCTTTTCCCAGAAGAATAGACACAGTATCTCATATTCCTAAGGTAGAACCAAGATCTGTTTGCTTAAAATTATTTTGAAATGCCAGGACTAGATCCTAATGTGGTTGTTCATCACCTCGCCATTGACCCATCTCAACAACCCATTAAACAACATCCCCGTAAGGCCAAACATGATATCATTGACAAAATAGAGGGAGAAGTGGAAAAACTGCTTAAAGCCAGGTTCATTCGTGAGGTTTGATATTTGAAATGGCTCGCCAATATCGTGCCTATACAAAAAAAGAATGGTCAGATTAGGGTGTGCATCGATTATAGGGACCTTAATAATGTATGTCCTAAAGACGACTTCATTCTATCACTCATAGAGTTACTGGTAGATGCTACCATGGGGTATGAAGCTCTCTTTTTCATGGATGGTCATTCAGGATATAACTAAATCTAAATGGATTTAGAGGATGAAGATGCTACTGCATTTCGTACACTGATTGAAATATTTTGTTACAGGGTCATGCTCTTTAGTCTAAAGAATGTTGACGCCACTTACCAAAGGGCAATGACCTATATATTCGAGGACCTGTTACATGATGCGGTCAAGTGCTACGTTGACAATTTGGTCATAAAGACAAAACTCATGCAACACCATATTGTCGATCTAGACCAGGTCTTTCAATGACTTTGTCATTATAATTTGAAAATAAATCCTCTCAAATGTGTTTTTGGTGTATCATTGGGGCGATTCCTCAGATTTATCGTCTGACACAAGGGAATCAAAATAGATCCTAAAAAAAATTACAACCATAGTCGAGATGCCAACACCATGGAACATCTCTAAACTTAAGAGATTGCAGGGAGGACTTGCATATATCCGCCAGTTCATTTCAAATCTTTTAGGACGTTGTTATCCCTTTTCATGCTTAATGAAGAAGGGAGTTCCTTTTGTATGGGACCAAGACTGTCAAAATGCTTTTAACAATATAAACAAAACTTGTTGAATCCACCGGTACTCATGAGTCCGGCTTCGGGTAAGTCATTACTATTATATGTAGTAGCTATGGAATCATCTCTTAGGGCACTACTAGCCCAACACAATGAGAAAGGCAAAGAGCATGCTCTTTATTACATCAGCAGGATGATAGTCAGCGCTGATCTAAGCTACTCCCCCATTGAAAAAATCTATTTAGCTATGGTTTTTGCACTACAAAAACTGCTACATTATCTCCTTACCAAGACAGTACACCTTATATCAAGGGCTAACCCATTGAAGTACATTATGATTCATCCCTCAATACAATGGCATATTGCTAAGTGGACTATCCTTCTTTCAGAATTCAACATTCACTACATTCCACAGTGTGTAGTCAAAGGTCAAGTGTTAGCAGATTTCCTAGCTGCGCATCTCGTACCTGATGATTCACCTCTTTAAATGGAATTGCTTGATGAGAATGTTGTGCACGTCCAGATAAAGAAAGACTGGGAAATGTTCTTTGATGGAGCATCCCAAAGACCTTCTGCTAGCCTAGGAGATGATACAGACAATTCTTTAGGAATTGGCATCGTTTTTTATCACCCTAGATAATGGCATCATCATGCACTCTCTCACACTAACAGAGAGGTGCTCGAATAATGAGATTGAGTATGAAGCCCTGATCGTAGGACTTAAACTGGCTTTAAAAATCCCCAAAGATGACCTTATGGTTTATGGAGATTTAGAGCTCATCATTTGTCAGATGAATGATCTTTATCATATCAAGAAGCCAAGCCTAATACCTTATTTTTAAAGGGCTAAAGATTTGGCCAAGTTGTTTAGGTGCTTGCTAATACAACATATCAGAAGGGACCAGAATGGGAAAGCCAATGCACTTGCTAGCCTGGCAACATCTCTTATGCACCCACAAGATGATTATTTAGTCGTCCACATTGGGGAAAGGAGGGTTGTCTCCCCATTTACTATAGAAGAAGATGTTCTCATTGTCTGTGACACCAAGTTACAAGTAGGTGATGCACAAGGTATGAATGGTAAACCAACCTCAAAAGAAGAAGATTAGTGTGAGCCCCTAATTCAACATCTCATAGATAGAAGGGAGTCATCTGACCCTATCAAACATGCTAAAATAAGATGACACGCTCCTCGGTTTACCTTACAAGGTAACCAGTTATATAGGCAATCACTTGATGACATATTGTTGCGTTGTTTATCAACTGATGAGGCTAGCACTATAATGAATGAAGTACATGCCAGCTTATGTGGTAGACATCAAAGTAGCCCTAAGCTCTAATACCATCTAAAAAGACTTAGCTACTATTGGCCAACAATGGTGGTTGATTCTATTAAATATGCTAAAAGATGTCGTGGTTGTTAACTGCATAGCAACTACGGCCATGTGCCCGCCGAACTGCTACACACTACCTCTTGTTCATGGTCATTTTCAAAGTGGGGAATGGATATAGTGGGACCTATTACTCTGACCTCCGCCAAAGGGCACTGCTACATTCTTGTTGTAATAGATTACTACTCTAAGTGGGTAGAGGCTGTTGCCTTGAGAGAAATCAAAGCTTCTAACATCATCTGGTTTGTCAAAGTCCACCTCATATATAGGTTCGGTGTCGCTGATTGTATAATCACAGACAATGGGAAGCCATTCATGAGTTCACCCCTATACCAACTCATGGAAAAATATAACATTGACTTGGAGCACTCTTTGCGATACTACCTCCAAGCTAATGGTTTAGTAGAAGCTTTCAACAAGACCTTTTGCAAAATCATTAAGAAAATGGTGGCTAGGCATAAAAAGGACTGGCATAAGTACTTGCCGGAGGCACTCTAGGCATATCATACTACCTTTCGTACACCTACACAAGCAACCCCATACTCCCTTGTGTTCAGAGCAGAGGCAGTTCTACCAGTTGAAATCCAAGTTCCATCGCTAAGGGTTGCAATGTAGGATGGTTTGATAGACTTAAAGGCTGTTAAGATACACCTTTCCAAACTCAAATTCCTCAATGAATCCAGGCTCATTGCACAACAATATTTGGAATTATACCAAGCCCGTATGACATGGGCTTATAACAAGAAAGTTAAGCTTCTTTCCTTCCCCAAGGGTGAGCTTGTCCTCCTTGCGCGATCGCCACTTGATCCCACAAGAAGAAAATAGGATAAATTTACCTCTAAATGGGACGGCCCATACGCCATTGAAAAGGTCTATCCTAATAGTGCAAATCTGCTTCGTGATGTGGAGGGAAACCAAATCCTCCCTATTACTAATGCTAGGTTCTTAAAGAAATATTACCCTTAGAATGACTTACAATGGTCTTCAAGGAACTAAGTCAGTTTGATCCTGTCATATACAGGTACATAGGCAGTCCAGGTATCTACCCTGGATGCAATCACATTCTCTAAAAAAAAAGAAAGTTCACTGTCGATCTCGTTAAAAACCTGTAAGGGTAATGGGATGCAAAATGTAGGCAACCCCTAGTCTAAAGTTAAGGGATCTTAAGGGGAAAAAAGGGAAATATATGCATTAAGTGTGATGGAAAGAGCATGGCGAAAACCCACTTGGGCACCACGAGTAACAGAATACATTCACGGTAAGATCTAATTTTCACTGATCACTCACATTGCAAACAAACAATGGCAATGTGACACAAAAATTAAGCGAACCCTAGTCCTAGTGGGCAACCATTAGGGGTAAAAAAGGGACAAAATACCCAAAACCCATAATCAAATTACAACTAGGCTTGATCCTATTTCAGGGTACGTAGGCAGCCTGCCATAACAAGATAGGCATAGCTTCATCATCATCCACCCCACAATCTCTCTTTGAGAATTATACCATTATGTTTTATAACTACATGATACATTTTTCAAAGGGGGAAGGGAGACTCACACATAAACTTTGGAGGCACCCAAATTTGTATAAAATTTATCATTTTTATTAAATAAAATGTTGCTACAACAAAGGGTACTCTGCCCTACCCTTAAACTACACCCTCAGTCTCTTGCAGCATTGGAGCTACTAAAACCTAGCAGTTTGGCGCACAATAAAGGAAACACCTCCGCATTCACCTTCCGGGCATCATTCGCCACATCGACATCTGAATGTGTTGCATTGAGATTATAAATAGTCTCCTTGGAGACTTCATTGCACCGATTAATCTCCCAGCTCATCAACTCGCCCCTACAACGATTCACCATGTAGATAGTCTGGCTTATCAAATTACCCACATGATCAACAAACCTCTTGCAAGATTTTAGGCGATTCATTACTTTTTTGAAGCTTTCCTTCAACGCTTCCATCTGGGCCAGTAATTCATTGGTATCCCTCATTAGCAGCTCGATCTCTCTTAACACCTAAGTTTGCTGGGCAGTTAGGTTAGCCATCCTTATCTCCTCCTCTTGAAGGCATAAGCGATCGTCATGCTTTGGTCCTTTTAGTATCTTGATGTCATACACCTCACAAAGTTCAAACAGAGCATCAAGGAGACACATTATCGTGCCTCTGAATTCGGAGTTGTACATGTAAGCCTCTATGCGGTCCAACGTGTCCAAGATTTCTTGTCAGATGTAAGGAACATCTTCTTTTTTAGTAGATAGGCCAACCAAACGCCTCATAAACGCATCTAGTTCTCGGTGAGCCTCATTGATTCGTGCCTCTACTACAGGAAAAATTAGATCTAAGAAACTGAAAAAAATGAAGAAGAAGACGACGCAGTGCCCTCTCGAAACAATAAAACAGAAAACTGCTAAAAAAAGAGAGAGCTGAGACCAGCCAAAATCAAAATTTCCTCTTTATACTCCATGCATTGCTCTCCTTCTCATTCCCTAGCCCGTGGTCTGCACTTCATGTTCTAGCCATTGCTCGTGTGAGGCCACGATTTGCAAGCCTGCGTGCTTGAGTTTTAGGCCACTATCTAGCTAGCAAATCCATATGTGCTCCTGCGTCCGTGCCTGGCTCGTGCCTCTAATGTGCGTGAATCTACCTAGTGTGTTTGCCCCTGCTTCGTGCTTCATTCTCACATCCAAGATGTGGCTGACGTCCTCTGCTTTGCACACTTCGCACTTCACATGGGACCACCGAAGAGGCATCTTGGCAAGAGTTAGGAAATAATTGTTGTATGGCTCTTTTATTTTTCCTTTCCAAAAATGCCCTGCACATATAAGTATGATATAAGTGTCTAATTATTTTAGAGGCACATGTGAAATTTTGTGTGCAAAATATTGTCATCAATTGATTTAGAGTCCAATACTAAAATTTGATGTGTAATTAAGTGCTTAACTCTTATTTGATGAAATATATCACTCACTTAAACACTTAATTATGCATTTTCACTGCTTTATCAGTGTCCTCACTACATCTGTAAAAAAAAGAAAAGAAATCAGCATCGTTAGATCATGAGGATCGAAAATCCAGACATCAAGATAAACAAGGGATTTAATACATACCATGGTCAAATAAAGACTCAGGATCCTCCCTCTTAGTGGGGGAGGACCCATCTCGCCTCACTTGCGACCCTGATGGTTCTCTAACTTTAGGAACGCTGGCAGTCTTCGTCTTGGGAGCCATGTCTCTGCTACAGGAATAAGGAGTATTTGCAAAAAGCAAAAGGAATGAGAAGAACAGTGGGCACAACACTTTTATTTATAAATATGAATGGCCGCAACCTTTCAGGAAAAGGGCATCTCAAAAAAAGAATAAAAACAATGGATTCATCCCATTGTGATGGTCTGAACTCAACCAACATGATGGTTTGGCATCATCATCAGGAGAATCCCACTCACGTCGCTTTAGGGATATATTGCCATAAAGCCTACCATAAGGGCAGGATATTTGATTTGCGTAGAAAAGGAGCACACGTGAGTGTGGCTTCCGATTCTCGACTCTTATAAAGTTAACCATATTCGGTTCTCACAATGCCAAAGGTTAATCGGACTCAACCCTTATAAAGTCAATTCACCTCGACTCTCATAATGTCAGTAACATGTGGCTATCATAATGTCCACAGCATCTATATGCGACCCTATGATGTTGAAAATATGTGACTCCTATAACGTCCACCACATTTGACTCTCATAATGTCAACCATATTTGACTTTCATAATGTCAACCAGGCATGACTCTTATAATGTCAATTACATTCGACTCTCATAATGTTATTCACATTTGACTCTTATAAAGTCAATATTACTTGACTTTCACAATGTTGAGTAAAAAAATGATTCAAAGAAAGAAGAGGGAATGACAAGCAAAAGATAAGAAAATAAGGGATAAAGTTCTATATTTTCTTTTATTAATAGAAAGGTACTTTTTACATCATCCTCCAGTATATCATTTTGGGAAGGTAGAAAGGACACCTTTACATAAATTCTCTTCTATGGTCAAAGAGGATCAAATTTGATTACCTCGCTTGACGAACTCTTCACGAAGATGGTCTATGTTGGAAGAAATTATGGAAATCCTTGATTCGAGAGCACTTCCCTTTGTCGCTTTTGCCTCCTAGGTTGCTATGAGATTTACGATCTGAGCCCGTACCCTCAGTAGTTCCTCTTGGGCGCTGGCCAAGTCATTATTAATGCCAATCATTGAATCGCAGACCTCTGCAATATGAGCCCGGTCGTGGCATACCTGTCTCACCAGAGCATGAGACCTTGCCAACATCTCAAGAGCCCCTATAAAAGCCTCTCAAGGCACCTAAAAAAAAGAAGAGAAAAATAAAACAAACAAAACAACAACAAAAAAGAGAGAAATTTTTTTTATGATACACATGTACAAAACAATAATGCAAAATGAATACTAAAATCTCGACTATCATTTTTGCAGGAATGGATACTAGACCCATCTGTTTGGACCCGTTCACCACCACCACTACCAGATTCACATACATATTAGTCTCGCTCCCACCAAAAAAACAAGCCATCTGGGCTAATCAGAGCAAGCTCAAAACTGCTCTCTCGTTATCACAAGACCGCCTCGACTAGCCCCTCCTAGAAGCAGCCACATCTTTCTGGGATCCAGTGGTCATGGTTTTCCTATTCGAAAAGCATGAGTTGACACCCACCATTGAAGAGTTGGACTCTTTTCTAAATCTCAAACACTGCCATAATGCCAATGCTATTTTCCCGGTTCACAAAAATAGTTACTTCAAGGACTTTCAGTTTACTCTAAATGTGTCAAAGGATTTTCTTCCCAAAGAAACTTCAGGTGATTATCTCCATTGTCCCTTCAAACTTCTACTGGATCAAGGTTAGCAAAAGATGGGAGATTTCTCAAGCCCAGCCAAGTACAAGGCTTTCACATTGACAGTATTGGGTCAAGTACTCTTATCTCATAGCCGACATCAAATCGGCGGGGTTTTGTGCAGTGTCTTAGAACAGTTGTCTGAAGAAAAGACATTGACACCCATGATCATTGTTGAAGTCACATCTAGCCTTTCTCATTGTGCTCGGCACCGCAGAGGTCGACTATATGGGCTGCCCTATTTTTCTGAAAGCATGGCTCCGAGGACATATCTCCTCATTACCTTTATCCACTCCTTGTCAAAATCCATCAGCCTCAACTTCTTCAGGAAAGAAAGCAACGAATAAACTATCAAGAATTATTAACCAACTTAGCCATCGAACACATCATTTGGAAGGCCAAGTGGCACAAATTTCATTACCCACATCTATTCTCAAAGAACCGCACCTACATGGTTCTCACGGGGTTGCACCAAAGCATACCATACATGCTGGCCCAGGTACTTCACCAGTTCAATCTTTGCCAAGACTTATTCGACTTCACCATTACTAATGCAGACATCCACAAGCTCGATTATAAGACACGTCATTCAGTATGATCTCGATTAGCTGTTCTCTGGGACAACTCACATATTAGAGCACCAGGGCACCTAGCCTTGGTATCTACCTGGACCCCGAAGACATCATCTCCTTATGATGCATGGATTCTCGACCTTGTATCTACACCATTACTGGTCTTAGCATCCAATCATCCAAGTAAGAAAGCCTGGTTGGATGAACCAGCCACCTCACAAGATGAGTCCTCTTGTCTAAAAGCCAAGTTGGAGCAAGCTCTTCAAGATTTTGCAAACGAACAATCTCTCCATCGTCAAACATCTACAACTCTCAAAACTACTTGAACTACCCTCAAAGAAGCTAGGACATCCCTCAGGGCTAAGTTCAATCTGCAAGCTAAAGCTGAGATATCTAGGGACACTCATCAGGAAGCACACAACACTCTGACAGAGTCGGTCAACACATTGAGAGAACTCAATGATGTAAGGGCCTCTCACACTGATCTAAACATCGAGCTATGACGCAGCAACACCTTTGCTTTTCTACAAACACATTGGAGACTAGAATGGATTCAGAAGCTAAAAGAGCAGATATTCTCTCTAGGCTACGAACCAATCCAAGCTCCACCACCACCTCCGAGAGTTCTAGGACTCTGAACTATGTATTTTCTTTCTTTATATTTCTATGTAAAAGGTCTATATACCTTGCTTTTGTATCCACCCATGCATTGTGTTTACAATCGATTTTAATATATATAAAGTTTTAGTTTTATTTTCAAAACTCGGGTTCAACAG
The DNA here is from genome assembly GCA_025762735.1 of Platanus orientalis. Lineage (NCBI taxonomy): Eukaryota > Viridiplantae > Streptophyta > Magnoliopsida > Proteales > Platanaceae > Platanus > Platanus orientalis. The sequence goes on along the minus strand of JAOXJP010227263.1, from coordinate 124 downwards.
TTGGACATGAATGTATTTGTATGATCTATCATTTGTCTAAATATTTCTGGCTTAAAATTATAAAATCATGAATCTAAACAACAAATAATGTATTATCAGCAAAATAGCACCGCCCGAGACTAGA
>JAOXJP010227262.1:0-11336 GCA_025762735.1 Platanus orientalis | reverse complement strand
AGACTATAGATAGAAGAAACATTATGGCTAGGAGCTAGCATTTCATAAACTTGATGGATCGAAGTGTGGCATTGCTCGTTGTTCAATGTCGAACAAATGTCACAGGGTGGCCATTAGTAAATCATGCCACAAATAAAGTACTAATTGAAGTGGCCGATGCAATATAAGCAGTTTAAAAGTATGGATTGGGCTGTGCCAAAATTTGAACTGGAAAGGTGGCTTGGTTTGGACGTGTAGAGAAATGTTATGAGCTCTTTCCTGAGAAGCAATGGTGGGTTTTTCTCATAAGTAACCCATTTGCTATGAGGAGGATTCTTCAAGCATGATAGGAGTCCAGCTATGGCCTTAGGAATTACACAGACTTTATGGATTGAATTGTGATGCGTGTTTACATCCGCATAAACAAACATCATAGGTGGGTCATACCCTACAGTTGCCCCGTCTTCGACAGAGTATAGGTAGAGGACCTATCAGGATTAGAGATGTTGTTGCGCTCTCTCCAGAAGTTGTGGGGGTTATGATAACAATGAACCCAATGCTATGTATTATGCATAACTCCCTAACAGTATTAGCGCTAAGATAATACATAGGCTATGAATCGACGTGTAACATTTAGCTATGTCTTAATAACTAGGATGTTACGTGGTAATTTGTTCGTGTATCAGCGATTGCCGACAGGGCTTGTGGAAAACTTTTTAGTCTTGTTTCGATAGCCATGGGATGTCGAGAGATCAGTGCTACGTATTTGTTTCAACCATCCAATCTACAAACATGGTTGGCATAATACGCAGGATATGAAGTGATGATGCCTACCTACACCCCAGATAGGTGGTTTATTTGTGAAGGCATTTCTACAAAGTTGGGGACCAACATGACTTAGCAAATGTATGCGGCTTGCATGAGGTATGTTTGGAGCTTTTAGGCTTACTCCGAAAGCCATGGAGATTTTGAGGAATCAGTGCTATATATTTATTTCAATCAATTTTTAAAGATGATTGTCATGGTATATAAGCTATGGATCGAGGTCAACATCTGTCTATACCCGGGTAGACAATCTACTAAGTCAATAGTTTTGGCAATTTCTAGTGAGGCAACCTAGAGTCCTTCACTGAACCTGCGGCGATCTGCACATAGCATATCAGGAAGTTTTGGGGCTTAACTCCGAAAGCCATGGAGATCACAAAGGACTAGTGTTACATACCTGTTTCAACCAATTTCCAAAGGCAGTAATCATTATATATAGGCTATGGAATGATGTTGACACTTGCCTATACCCGAAAGGCAATCTGTCATGTCAATGTTTTCAGCCATTTCTGGTGAGGCAACCTAGAGTCCCTCACCAAACTTGTGGTGGCCTGAGCAGAGCATATCAGGAAGGTTTTGGGCTTAACTCTAAAAGCCATGGAGATCACAAGGATCGGTTCTATGTATTCATGTTTGTCATGTTACGTAAGCAATAGAATAATGATCAACATTTGCCTATGCTCGATAGGAAATCTGTGACGTCAAAATTTGGCATTTTCTATAAGGTGGAGTCCTCACCAAACCTTTACGTGGCCTGGTATCAGGGTCAAAAATGATTGATGCATCATATTCGATCAAACATTGCCATAAGGATGGACTTAACTGATTTCATGCCTGCACGGTAGACTTTTACAAGTTCATGGATTTGCTTGTTGCTAGCAGACTTTTTCATTTCAGAGGTGTTTGCTGCGTATGGACTTTGATGAGTGTTTGCCACGTGTGAACTTTAGTGATTGCTTCCTACGTACGGACTTCATTGATTGCTTGCTGTGTACGGACTTCATGGCGCTTGCCACATACGGGCTCTATGGTGCTTTGTTGGCTTATGTAGGGGATTTATTTGGCTTGCTCCATAATTATGGGGATCCCTAAGGATCAACACTATTTTGAAGGATCCTAGACCCAATTCCAATGTTGAGGGGCCTCTGCCCAAATTGCTTCAGGGGCCGAGACCCAACTTCATTGCTTGGGGGTTGAGGTCCAAATTCCTTGCTTGGGGGCTGAGGCCCAAATTCCTTAAGGGGTGGAGGCCTAAATTCCTTGAGGGACAGAGGCCCACATTCCTTGAGGGGCAGAGGCCCACATTTCATCCTTGAGGGGTAGTGGCCCACATTCTTTTACTTGTGACCTCGGCCCAAATTTCATAGTTTAGGGGCCACGGCCCACTTCCTTTTGCTTGGGGCCTTGGCTTGAATTTCATTGTTTGAGGGCCATGACCTACTTCCTTTTAAGGGCCTCGGCCCAATTCGTTGCTCAGGGGCCAAAGCCCAATCCATTGCTTAGGGGTCGAGGACCAGTTCATTGCTTGGGGCCGAGGCCTAATTCATTGCTTAGGGTCCTAAGCTTAATTCATTGTTCAGGGGCTAAGGCCTAAATTCCTTTGAGGGGCCTTAGCCCAAATTCCATTGTTCAGGGGATGAGGCCCAATTCCATTACTTAGGGGACGAGGCCTAATTCCATTGTTTGGGGGAATAAGCCCAATTCCATTGTTCGGGGGCCTTGGCCCAAATTTCTTTGATGAGGGGCCTCGGCCCAAATCCCATTACTTGGGGCCTCGACCTAGATCTCACCGCTTGATATTTGATTAGAGGTGATATATCAATCTCCATTAATGGAGGGTGATGTATTATCTCTGCTCTTTGTTTGGGAGATGAGGTGTCATCTTTAGCTTTGTTTTGTTGTGAATGGCACTTTGCTAGAGATGATGCTTCATCTCGATTTGCTTTTTTGAGAGGTGATGGGCCATCTCCAATCATAATTGATGGAAGATAATGCATTGTCTCTGCTTTTTCTTGTGGAGATGAGGTATCATCTCCAGCTTTGCTTGGCCATGAATGACCCTTTGTTGGGACGTAAATGACACTTTGCTGGAGATGATACTTCATCTCGATTTGCTTTTAGTTGCTCCTTGATCCCAGAGTCATTGACAACTATGTGGAAGATTTCCCTTATAAGATAGACGATTGTATTCAACGATTGACAATGTGATTGATTGATGATTGAACTTTGGAGCCTAGATCGGCTGGATTTTGCGTTTTGCTTTTGAAAGAGGTTTTAAAATTTTATTTTGTAGAAATCTTCCATTTATCTTGAAAAGTTGGGTCCCTTAGGGTCTTTAAACATTATAGATGCCTTATTGCTTGACTCTTAGTGCACAGGATCGTGTTTTCATATGCTATGTTGCCACGCCTCGTCCAAGTAAGGTATAAAAAATTTGCAAGTTTTGGGCATTGAATGTGTCTTTCTCAGGAGAGTGGGATTACATGTTTATGTTTAAGGTCTTTGTTTCTGCTTTGCTAGGAGATGATTTTTTAAGATGTGTCCTCATGACTTGACTGACTTAACTCAGGGTGCCATTTCTGGTTTTCACTAGAAGTGTTGATTTAATTTTGTTTCCTTTTTTGCCTCTGTTTGCCAGGATTGGGTAAGAGTGCCATTTCTGATTTTCACTCTTGAGCTTTGCAATATTTATTTTGTCTTTGCCCCTTTTTTGCCCTTATCCTTGGACAGGTCTGGGCTTTTGGAAAATGACTGGATGGGGTACATGCTCATGTTCCAAGTTGATTGAATGCTTGACTTGTGTATTGCCAACTTATGCTTAGAACTTGTTGAAGTGCTAAGGGACTTGAACAATTGCTTTGTTGAATGAAAGGCTCATTGAAGGTTTCAAGGTCTGCCTTTGGATAGGCAAGAGTTGAAAGGGTTTGGAAATATGAATGTGAATGGCTCTTGACCAGAGACTTATTGCAAATTGAAAACCATGGTTCTCTATAAAATGCCCATTTCTTTAAGAAGATTATGGTTCTGTACAAGATTTCCATGTTTTGAAAGAAGATTATGGTTCTTTATAAATTCTCATGTGTTGAAGAAGATCATGGTTCTCTATAAATTCCCTATGTGTTGAAGAAGATCATGGTTTTCTATAAAATCCTAGTATGTTTTTGAAGAAAATCATGGTTTTGTATAAGCACTTTTTTTTTTCTTTTTTTGTTTGTTTGTTTTTTTTTTTCAACCATTGATTCTTTTGCCTTGTATTTTTAGAAATGAACATGATTTTGAAGGTGTAGAGATAAATGAATAGGAGAATGTTTTAGCAAAATGACCGTTCAAGGTCTTTTCATTTCAAGGTTTTTAGTATAATCAGGTTTACATAAGTCAAGCAAAGAACCTTTTGACTTGGTCCAAGTTTACAAATTTGGGGAAGTCTTCCCCGTCCATGTTTCCCAATAGTATTGCCCCACCGGACAGCTTCTGTTTGACAATGAAAGGTCTTTCATAATTCGGCCGAAGTTTCCCCCATGGTGCCTGCTCATGTGGAAGAACCTTCTTGAGAACTAAGTCTCTTTCTTCAACATCTCTGGGTCTAACCCGTTTGTTAAATGTTGTGGTCATGCGCCTCTGATAGGCTTGCTCATTGCTCATTGCTTGTAGTCTTTTCTCATCAATAAAATTCAGCAAATCATGTCGGGCCTGTGCCCATGCTGACTCTGGAATCTTTGCCTCAGCTAGGACTCTGAGACTTGGAATTTCAACTTCAATTGGCAAGACTACCTCCATGCCATAAAATCACTTTTTCCTCAAAAAAAGTGCATTCTAGGATTTTGATCAATCCAACACTTTTTAGGCATGTTTCTGAGACCCGAGAGGTCTTGAATTAATCCAAATAAGTTGGATCAAACTAAGAAGTTTGGATCGATCCAAATAGCTTTTTCCCAGTTTCGCCCCTTGCATTAAATTGCTTATAATTTTCTCTATAGAACTTGTAATCGATCTTCGTTTGTTGGGTTAGAAACTAGACTCAAAGAAATTTCTAAAAAGGTATGGATCATACCCTAGTTCACTTAGGATTGGTGTCAATAGGCCCGGAAAGTTTCCCCAAATACGTAGGCCTGTCAGCACAGACACCTTGTGGGAGAATTGGCATAACTTCTTCTAGGAAACTCATAATTGTACACCATTTATTTTGTTAGAAATTAGACTCCTAGATATTTCTAAAAAGATATGGCATGACCTCTAATTCTCTCAAAATTTATGTCAGTAGGCCTACAAAGTTACCAAAAATGCAAATTTAGGATAACTTTCAAACTTGACAAGTTCGAGGCCCAACTTAGGTCTTACACTTCTAACTCGGTCCAAAGGGTTCCTAAACCACTTTATGATATGTTTAAATATGTGAAATGAGAATTTTACTCTTATAGGAGTAAAATTATATTTTTACCCTTTAAGTAAAAATGTGGATCATTACACTACCAATATAAGTTAACCCAAAAAGAATATTCTAAGGCCATGATAATCGAGTTGGAGAATTTGGATGAAGCAAGGCTACAAACCTTACATCATATTCAGGCTAGAAAACTCAAAGTGGCCCATGCCTATAATAAGAAAGTGAAAGCAAAGTCATTTAGCCAAGGAGACCTAGTGTGGAAAGCCATACTACCAATCGGGACCATAAATAACCAATATGGTAAATGGTCACCTAATTGGGAAGGACCATTTAAAGTGGAAAAAGTTCTATCTAAGGGAGCCTATATCCTACACAACTTGGAGGGTTCAAGGGAACCTAGGCCGATAAATGGTAAATACTTGAAATATTATCCCACTGTGTGGGAGGCAAGGGAAGAGGTTGGGAACCTTTGTGGTCAACTTAAAATTCTTAGGGAATGTTATGTATAGAATTAAGATAGTGTGGATTCGAATAAGCATTTGGAAACCATCATCCCAAGAGAACATTCATTGGCTATCAGCTATCATCAGTTACAACAATTTCATAATGACAAAAAAAAGGGGGGGGCATTAAGCACAAACCCAATCAAATAAGATTATCAAAAGGACCATGGGTCTGTGAAGATAATTTGCTAAAGAGGCTGGAAATGAGGCATCTTCTTCTTCAACTCTTCTTAATAGTCCAAAACCCTAGTAATCACCTTATATGCCTCCTTCCTCTTCCGCTCCTAGAATTCACACTAATATGCCCTCTAATCATAGCACTCTGTGACCAGAGACTCTTTATTTAATAACTTAGGGGGTCGGAACTTGAAGCGGTCTGCCTCACCCTCTTCTAAATTTATGCTTGCCACTAATTTCTCACGCTCAACAATAAGAGAAGCCATTTTCTCATCAATTTGAGCAAATTGTTCTAAAAGAAAAGGGATAGCATCAAGGCGGGCACAACCTTCATCATTTTCCTTCTTGAGCTCAATGGCTTTCAAAGTTCCTAAAAAAGGAAGCAACGGTGCTAACATTGTTTTGAGCAACGTCATAGTCTACTGAAAGGGATTGCAGATTTTCTACAACACGAACCATACACTCCAAGGATCATGCTAGACTCGCCTTGAGATGAGACAAGTTACCCAATGGACCGTCTTTGGGGTAGACTAACCAAAGTAGGCCAAAGAGTTCAAGCAGTCCTACCAGAGTAAATTGCTTCATTGCTGATTCAACATCTTGGGAAAAAATCATCGAGCCTATCATTAATCTCAAAAATCTGATGATCAAGAGCTTCATTGTCAAGAAAAGAAGGATGATTGTCTCTTTGACCAATCCGAGGCCTAAATTCACTAATAATGGCCTCCAATGTATCAAATGAATGACTAAAGGAATCTTTGGCCGTTGGCTACTTTCCCTTGTTGCGAGAGGGATGCCCAACAGACCAAAATCATTATTTAACCATCAACAGGTGCAGTCCAAGCCAAAGATGAACCTCCAAAGTGGGTGAAGAGCTTGTAGATGAAACAAAGGAGGCAATTGTAGAAGGAAAAATCCCTAGTAGGAGAAAGAAAGGTCTAGCAATGGCTGGAGAAGCAGATGAAGGAGGAACGGACTTAGGCATAGCCACCTCAAGGGATGTAGGAAGCTAAGGATCAACATCAACCCTTGTGGCAATTGATTGTAGGTAGTATCTACTTTCATTCGGTCAAAAAAAACCCCAAGGTTCATGAAAATAGGGGTTGTGGTCTAATCAAATGCTTATTTTGGTTTAAGTAGCTAACCAAGGAGACTGGTGTGGTGAAGGACTACCTAAGAATGCAATCCAAACTATCTCGTAGGATTATCGTTAAGTTGAAGTTGCTTGCAAATGTGGGAACCTCCTGGCAGGACCCCTAGATAAAGATCGAGAACAACTCCCAAAGACTAAAACACTTATAGATGACCTCGGTAGCCTCTTTGCAACCTCCTTGTTTGAATGGATCAAATTGATAGTTGGGGTTGGCCCTTAGGAGGATGAACCGATCTATAAACTATCACTAGAGAAAAGGGATGAATATGGGTGTCAAAGAAGCTATTCCACCAAGCTTCATATGAAGGGAGAAGTGTGGCCAATTCTGGCAAAGTGGTAATCAGTTTTTGGCCAACAAGGGCTCAAAAATGCCAAGCTATGATCAAAATAATGTGCTTTTCATGTACCAGGGTGCGACTGTGTGGAAGAATATTTTTGGTAAATGCATATGGTGGAAAAGGGAGATATTGGATGAACCTAAATTGACTGGAAAACAGGTAAGGAACATAGAATTAAAAGCCTACATTGGCCCCACACCCCTCCAAAGTAAAATCAAAGGGAACATCATGGGGGGTAGATAATGAAAAAGATAAGAGACTCATTGGTCCTCATAAAGATAGAAGACAAATTGAATCTTTTTCATTAAAAAAAAGAGTAAATAATCTTGACAGTCAATGGAGAAAAGAACAAAGTATTTGAGATAGTAATCAAAGGCATTACCAGTAAGTTGGGCATCCACCCACCGAAAACCAAATGGTCAAATATAAAGAGAGGGAATGGGGTTATCAAAGTCACAATAGCACATGTCTAAGAAATATTCACAAAACTAAAGATGTATCATCCGAAAAGAACCTCCAACATGACCCAAACGTTGTGTAGAAAGGTCATGAAGGCCCCCATATAAATATTCTAAGGATAATAAAGGAGATAAGGAAAGATGAATGCCAACAACCAAAGCAGAAACAAGCCTACCAAGTTTTTTAGCCATTTGCTAACATGAACTTTAGATGAAGAAGCAGAGCAGCCATAGGTGCAAAAATGAAGCATGTTTCCACAAGGAAATCTATTTGGAGGAGTGTTTCTCAACCGAAATAAACTAGTCATAGGTAAGGAAGGATGAGGAACTATCATATGAAGGAACTGGATGCTTGAAGGCTATTGAAGTTTCTTCCCCATCACAAGGCAGCGAAGTAAGGGCATAAATGTCCAAAATGATTGGCTCCATTTGGCAACAACCAAACAAAAAGGAATTTTTGGAGCAGCTCCAAATGCATGAAGCCACTGCTGATAAATGATGCTCCATAGGAAAAGAGATGCGGCAAAGCTTTATGCAGTCATAGATACCCTATCTCTACCATTGATCTCTGAAGACAAGTTCTAAACAATCAATCCAAAATGACGTAAGTGACTAGAAACTCTACCTCAGAGAACTCCAGAGAGAAGGGATGAAGGGGGTGATGTGGAGGAAACCTTCTTCGTTGGTCATGGGAACTCAATAGGGAAGGGAAGAGAGGAAGATTGAAAGATTATGAAAAACAAAACGATGGATGCAAAAGCTAGGAGCCTAGCGTTTAAATATAAGTTGAAAGCACACCTAAATAACTGTGTATCCAAATTTAAGGAAGAATAGAGAAATCCACTTATGGGCCTCGGTTTTTGCACGATGAGTGGGCCTCGATTTTTTTATATGTGACTGGACATTTATTTAAAAATATTTTTTATTTTTAAAATTCATTTTCGAATATCAAACTCCATTCCAAATTGGTCGACTCAGAGGCTTCTGAGTAACTAGTTTGGTTATGGACCGGGGAAGGTGTTAGACACTCTAGTCCACCCATATATGCGGTTACCTACTTAAACCGGTTCAAACTAAGGGTCTATATTCTATTTTGGAAATAGTGTCACGTATGTGCAAGTGGGTTAACCTAGCTAACTAATGCATGCATGTGTATATGTGTACAGAAAGCATGGTATCTTAACATTAAATTAACTAGTCATCTAATAAAATAAATAAAATAACATAAGATTAGGTTTTAGGGTCTGTACCTTAAGCCTCGTTCCTTGTAGCCATGTAAACATGAAGAGATTAGTGTATAATACATTTACAAGACATAATCAAATAATGAATAGTCTATAACAAACATAATCAAAAGAAAATAGGAGAAATAAAAAATAGAATAAAACAAACTAAACATAAGGAAAAAGAAAATTGATCAATATTAGGTTATACAAACTGATGCAATTATGAGAATACAACGAAATATAATCATTCCCAAGTTTTGACACTAGAAACTTGCAAGTTGACATAGACCTGATGTAGAATATAAAACCAAGACATGTTCCTACCCTTATTCTAGGATAAGCCATAAATACCAAGGTTGTATGCACAAGGAACACTTTATTCCACTCAACATGAATTTCAATCTATACCATCAAGCAAACAATCCCATTAATCCAGCCGTTGAGTATTCAGTTCCAAGTTTTAACACTAATGTTAAATCTTGGAATCCAAATCCAAACACCCTAACAATAACCCCATTTAGCTGATCCAACAAGAAGAAACAATATATTATAATTTCAAATTCAAATCATGCAATCAGGTTTGTATACAACAACAATTTGACTCAAAGATCTAAGGAGCTAATTAAAGTGTCATGAGAAATCATGGTGATCAAATTGTGACATGGGGTCCTTTTCTCATAAAAAAAATACAAGAAATAGACAAAAATAATGATGCATGAGTGAGTGAGTGGGATAACAAGAAGAAAAAAGAAAAGAAAAAAATATAAATGGAATCAAAAAAGACATGGTGATTGTCAACATAAAGATATGTAGTTGTGTACATAACCAAACATATACAAATATCAATAATAAATGAAATAGCAACAACATTAAAAAAAAATGCAAACAAATCAATGACTAAACAAATGGGTAACATAGAACAACAACAAAGTTAAAAGAAGACATATGTATAAAAGGTGAAGAAAAAAAACAAATGAATAAATGTAATCAGATTCACCACATATTATTCTTATTACATAAATGAGGTACTTACCTCATACTTGTTTGCTCTCCCGTGAAGTCTTTTTCTTTATTGGATAGCATCTATGCTTTTGGAAGTTATTTTTTATGATAAATAGATGGTGATGGAGCGGTGGGTTTGAGAAAGAGAGATGACAAGAGAGAAAATGGACTGGGTTTTTTTTCAGCATGGTAGTGTGCAAGAATTGAATAGAAGGGGTATTGAGAGAGGAAAGTGGTTATGGAGAGAGCAAGAGATGGGTGTATGAGCTTTTTGGAATAAGAAATAAAAATAAAAAATTGAATAAAACCAACATAAGGGTAGGTTATGGTTGGCAAAGACAAGAAAGAGAGAGAGCTTTTCTTGTGGGTTGGCCTTGTGGTGTCACAGGGGAGAGGAGAGAAATGAGCCTAGCAATACCATTACTAGATAGGAAGAAGGGATCAAAATAGTGGAAACTCTATAGGTTTGGGGTTTCTAAAGAAGGATAAAAAATCTAGAGAGAGAATTGAGTGGATGATGGATTAGTAAGAGGGTTGTATGGACGCCTATTGCAAGCTTCTCTAGAGGATGGATAGTTAAGAGAGAGGTGAGGGTGTGTGTGAGAAAAGATGGAGTTCAATGGTGGCATGGAGGAGACAAGAGAAAGGGTGCGATGAGAGGGAGGGAGAAAGATAAATGAAATAAATGGTAGAGAGGGGGCTTTCTCCTTATAGACAAAAGAGCCATAATGGGAGGGAGAGTTAAAAGGATTTTTAGCCTCCCCTAGAGATGATGAAAGGGCCCCTTTTTATAGATTTTTTAGTGAGACAAGACAACAAAGTGGGTGGAAAAAAAAGTCAAAGTAAGGGAGTAAAAGATGGAGGGTCATTGATTGATCATTCATTACAACACTTGTGAAGTCAATAAAAAACGTGTTTTAAGACTCAAAAAATTGACGGCATTAATTACCCATGGAAGTGAGATATGTGAGAATCTAAGGTGGGGTCATCATGTTTGATTCGGTGTTTTACAAGATACCATAATTCAATGAACCCGTGCGACATCTAATCGATCCAAATTGATAGGTTTCAGCAGCCCCAATACCTTGGCCAAATCAATTGTTCTGATTATCATGGTGAGATCCGATTTTTAATCTAACACTTCAAATCACTTTATCGGATGGTCAAGATTTAAGCTCACATGATGGGGGATTTAGAAGTGGAATATGAAGATCATGACCATCCTGATTAGGTTTTGGGGCATGTCAAATCAATCTGTGATGTTTGATCAATCATCTTATGTGTATTTTTC
>JAOXJP010227261.1:0-11336 GCA_025762735.1 Platanus orientalis | reverse complement strand
AGGGAGAGATTATTTTCAGATGATTTTCAAACATGTTTTGATATTTTGATTATTTACAATCATTTAAAAAAAACTTTTCAATTACTTTAAAATATTGGTTTTTTTGGCATTTTGTTTTATTCAAACATCCATGCCTCACATGCTGTAGACTTTCCATGTCTTTCAGTAGGATCACAGTGCCAAAACAACATGCATGTGTGAATTGGAATAAAAAATACTGATTACTCTAAAATAAGTCATGAGACGTTAGTTTTCAAAATTCTTCCAAATTGTAGAGCTTCTCATGTCAGACCATGTAGAAATAAAACCCACCAAGGCATAGGCCATCTAGCTCGGTAGGTTGTCTTTTGCAATAAAAAATAATTAGAAAATTGTTTTGCAAAAAATTTGGACAACTTATGATTTAGTTAGAATTAATCTTTATTTTCTTACTTGAACCAAAATTAGTGTTTTTTAGTCTTTGTCACTCGTTGACAAGCAACTCGCGTCAAAGAAGGGCATCTATCAGCACCTAATTTTGGCCCAAGGTCCAAAGGTTTCTTTCAACGGGCCTAACTCTCTAGAATTAACCTTAGGCATCCTATCCTAGGAAACCAAGGTGGTTAGCCAACTTCCCCTTTGTAGGCCATCCCCATTCTTTCCTAATTTGGCACTATAAACCCCGATTTTTCTTTAAGATCTTTATTAGACCTACTTTTCTCATCTTCCTATTATTACTTTTAATCTCATGCTTTTCATAAGGGTTATCCCAAGTTTGGTCACATTTACATTGAAAATTATGATTTTATCCCTCCTTAAAGGCGGACCACTGAATTTCATTGTACAAGCATTGGACAACCAATCAGATGTCATGGATGTGTATAAAGTATTTCAAAACCTAGAAATGGAGTGTTTGATCAACAAATTCCATCATATTATATTTTGGCGAATCTTGGCCTTTAATGTATAATATTTTAAAATATGATCAAAAGACAAATCGGATGATCAATCTGACATCACAGATGTGCTCAGAATGTCCCAAAACCCTAGGATAGAGGGTCCAATTATCCATATTTGATCAATCAAGTTTTAGTGAATCTTGACCTTTGATTTATAATCTTTGAAAATTTGAGCAAAATTTGCATCAGATGGTCAATTAGGTAATGGATATGGATTCAACATGCCTTAAAACCTTGGGGTATTGGAAACGACATTCAAAGTTAATTCCTAAGCCTTCCATCGCACCGTATCAATTTACGACCGTCTGATCAAATACTTTAGAGCCTTAGATAACAAATTGGACCCCACCATGATGATCAGTGCCATCGATTTAATCATGATAAATAATTTCTCAAAATTTTCATGTTTAGACAACAATATTTTGTATAGGGACACCATACTACAATGCATTGTGACACGTCAAATCAAAATCCTATTTTCCTTCACATGTGTTGTCACTTCCTTAATCCTCCCTCATTTTTTATGTGAGCATAATCTGTTTAACCAAAACCCTGTGACCAAGTACTCATTTAGCCTAACCTAAAACATGTATCCAAACACCCCTTAAGCCTAATCAAAAACTTATACACAAGCACCCCCTATTTTAGCTTAAGTCCAAACATATATACAAATATCTTAGGTTGACAAGTCACATACTTAGCATGAGTCCAACACACCTAAATCCACATCGCATTACTCTTTTTAGTCCATGTCACATGCCCTACTTGTGTCAAGCACACTTAGGCACACTCTCATTCCACTTTTGGATTCATAATCATTCGTCCTTCCCTTTTTAATTGACATGTCATTGCCATTTAGGCAAAGATGATGTTAATTTTGGCTCATAAACTCTCCCTTCCTAAAACTAGATAGCCACCTCACTTAAAAATCCTCCAATCATTCATCTTTTGATCCAACACACTCCCTTATTCACTATAATTTCTTTAGATGAAAATCCACATGTGTCAAGCACACTTAGACACACTCTCATTCCACTTTTGGACTCCTAATCACTCATTCTTCCATTTTTAGTTGACATGTCATTGACACTTAGGCAAAGATCATACTAATTTTGACCCACTAACTCTCCATTCTTAAAACTACCTAACCACCTCATTCTAATCTTTCAATCATTTATCTTTTGGTCCAACACATTCCCCCATTCACTCCCCTTTTTTTAGACGAGAGCCCACTAAAATCCTATAAATAAGAGATCACCCATTTTTCTTAGAAAAAAAAATCCCTAATAAGCTCTCTCCCTCTCTCTCATAGATGTGTCATCATCTTCATTGCTATCTATTCAATTCCAGCGTTAGGAAGGACCTGTCAGAACATGCTACCCAACTAAAGAAAGAACAATCATTCACAAGTGCAACATCCTAGAGGTATGATCCTCCTCCTATTTTTTTTCTTATTCTTTTTATTTTTTTATAAAATTCTTTCATCTTTTTTTATATAAATATTGTAATGTTTTAATCCATTTTACATTATCAATGTGTTTTCAATTAATTTTTTTATTTTTATAAATCTTATATACAACTGCATCATTTATGTACATTATTATTTTTTAATTCATTAATTAATGTTAGATATTTGTATGTATAGATTTTTTATAATCTCAATTAATGCTTATTAATTAGTAATTTTGTTGTAATATAGATTTTAAATTTATTTTATTTTATCTTATTTTGATTTTTTGGTATTTTATTTCTTGATAAGTATTTTCTTGAAGCCATCACCTTTTTCCATTCTAGGCCATTAATTTTCTTTTTATTATTTTTCACTTAATTTTCTTTATTCTTTTATTATTTTTTATATTTATTAGCTAGTCATTTTATTTGTAATCTTGATCCTATATTTTATTTATTTATTTATATTTAATTTTAATTTTAAATTGATTTATACTTAATTTTAATTTTAAATTTTGTTATAATTTTGTTGAAGTTATCATGTTTAACCATTTTATGCCATTCATTTTTTAGAATCATTTTTATTCATTTTGGTTATTTCTAATTAATTATTTTTTTCATTTATTCTACATTTTATTTATTTATTTGAATTGATTTATTTTTATGATAAGCAAGTCCCTTGAAGTTATCGCGATTAATCATCCTAATCCATTCTTATTTTTTACTTAAATTTTATTTCATTCTTTTATTGTTATTATTATTATTATTGTCTTAAATATAATTGTCATACATATTGAGTCAATTTTTTTCTCTTTATCTCTTTCTTTTATAAGGCTTTAAACAGAGTGGAATGGCGGAACAGGATTCATGTAGCCAACCCCAAATAGTTGGGATAAGGCTGTTTGTTGTTGAATCAATCCTCAAACATGAATAATCAACTAATTCTCAAATATTCCCGTTGTCTTATTCCAAAAACTCAATCCTTAACTCCAAAATAACTCAGATTGTCTATAAAATCTATAAACATATGGCTCTAATACCAACTTTGTCACGACCCGGATCTGTGGGTTGTATTCGGACTCAAACCCGGATCGATGACATTGAATGACATACCCCAAACTCATATCTCATGGTGGGGTGATCTTGTTTTCAAAGTGTGACACTTGTTCTCATACGAATATCCAATATATTTTTTTTCTCGTTTCATTAATCCTTTATATTCAATATAAATCAAACCTATAACACAGCAAAATAAATAATATAACTCGTGCAAACCATTCACAATCACATATAGCATTAGAATTTGCTCATTCGTTTACTTTTTTTTCCTATCAAAGTGCAGCAGAATAGATAATGATACCATCAAACTAAACCAAAGTGCAACAAAAAAAATCGCCATATCCATATACAAGCCAACTAAAGATGTCCATAAGTCTATGATAAAATAAAGGCTTCCACAAGCCACCAACGTAATAATAATCTCCATCCTCAAAGGGGGTACAAACCAAGAAACTGAAATGAAAGTACCTCTCATGTCAAAAACTGAAGAACAAAATGAAATGTAAACTATAGGCCACCGATCCAATGCTTCTCTCTTCTCGCATCTCATGTGGCTCATGAATCATCTCTACCTCCATCACTCCTATCTGTAGGGTGGTGCCAATTGGGGTGATCTTGACAGGCTCAGTGAGAAGATATTCAAAATATACCATAAAGTAAAGAGGACAAATAAAGAACAATAATTTATGAGGATGAATCAAGATAACGTAAGAATGCATGATGCGTATGCATGTGCAACAAGGAATCTAAACATATATTCTCACTATGATACAAAATATATTTATGCCTCGAAATAATCATAAGGGTTTTCAAATCAAATCCAAGTGTGCATATGCCTTATGCTAACTCAGTAGGGTCTCCATCAAAAACTAAAACCGAACACATATAACCCAAGAAGGGTCTTCAACAAAATCAAAACAAGCAAGTAACCCAAGTAGAGTCTCCAATAATTCAAATCATGCAAATAACCCCTATAATGTCTCCGACAAATCAAATCTTATGCAACCAAACCGCTCATAGGCATCACTAGGGACCCTAGTGTGTTTAGCCTGTAAAAATCCCCCAGGGCATCAAGGGTTTATCTCACATAATTCCCTCGAGCCAACGTAGTCCTCTAAAATTCCCTAAGATAAGGCTGAATTTGGTTCCCAAATTATTCCTCTAGAACAAATGGTAGTTCCTGTCAGAACCTAATTTTGACCCAAAGTCCAGAAATTTCTTTCAATGGGCAACATCAATTCTCTAGAATGGACCTTAGGCATCTTAGGAAACCAAAATGGTTAGATAACTTCCCACTTTTTGGTCACTTCAAATTATTTCTGATTTGACACTCCAAACCCTAGATTTTTCTTAAATCTTTGTGGTGCCTACATTATATCCGTATCCTTCCAATCTTTAAGTCTTCATAATGGTTCTCTCAAGATTGACCACATCCAGAGTTGAAAAATTATGATTTTACCCTTCATTAAAGGTGGATTGCTAAATCTCATTATACAAGCATCAAACAACCAATTAGGTGTAACAGATGCATCTGCAGCAATCTGAACCCTTGAAATAGAGTGTTTGATCATCAAATTCCATTATATCATGTTTTGGAGAATCTCGATCATCGATTCAGAATATTTCATAATCTGGTCAAAAGACATATCGGATGATCAATCATGGATCATGGATACATCTGGACTGATCCAAAACCCTGAAATAAAGAGTTTAATCATCCAATTCCATCATATCATGTTTCGATGAATCTTGATCCTCAATTCAAAATCTTTCAAAATATGATCAAAATATATATTTAACGATCAATCAGGTGTCATAGATGTGTCCAGAATGGTCATAAACCTTGAAATAGGGTATTTGATCGTCAAATTCCATTGTATCAAGTTTCAACAAATCTTGATCTTTGATTTGAAATCTTTCAAAATTTGATCAAGAGACACATCGGATGATCAATCGGATATCACATATGTGTTCAAAATGTCTTAAAATCTTGGAATTGAGGGTCTGATTGTCAAAATTTGACATCTCAAGTTCTAGTGAATCTTGGCCCTTGATTTAGAATCTTTCATGTACAGAGAAAAATACACATTAGATGATTAACCAACCATCATGGATTGATTTGACATGCTCTAAGACCTAATCAAGATGGTCATAATCTTCAAATTCCACTCTTAAATCTCTCATCGCATGAGCTTAAATCTCAACCATCCGATTAAGTGATTTAAAGTGTCAGATAAAAAATTGGATCTCACCATGATAATCAGAGCAATCAATTTAGCCAAGGTAATGGGCCTGGTCAAACCTGTCAATTTGGGTCGATGGGATGCCATATGAGTTTATCGAATTACGGTATCTTGTAAAACACCGAATCAAACATGATGACCCCACCTTAAATTCTCACCTCTCACTCCCATGCATAATTAATGCCATTGATTTTTCAAGACTTCAACCCCGTTTTTATTGACTTCACAAGTGGTGTAGTTAACGAGCAATCAATTGCCCTTTATTTTTTACTCCCTTGCTTTGACTTCTTTCACTCACTTTGTTGTCTCGTCCCATTAAAAAAAGCTTATAAAAAGGGCCATTGCATGTTCTTTAAGGGGAGGCCAATTCCCTCCAAACACTCCCTCCCATTATGGTTCTTTTTGTCTCTAAGGAAAATGTCCCCTCTCTACCATTTATTTCTTCATCTAGCTTGCACCCGCTCTCCCATCACATCCTCTCTCTTGTCTCTTTCTCCATGCTACCACTGAACTCCATCTTCTCTCACACACATTCCACCTATCTCTCAACTCTCCATCCTCGAGAGAAGCCTGCAACACACGTCCTTACAACCCTATTACTAATCCATCGTCCACTTAATTCTCTCTCTTTCTCTATGTCTCTCTATTTCTCTTTCTTTCCCTCTCTCTTGCTCATAGCTTAAAGAAATTTTTTTTAAAGTTGCCACCCATTTGAAGACAAGACAAGATCTTTTAATGTTGTACAACATTACGGAAGTATCATCCTTCCCCTTCTTATTCATATTTAAATTATTGATTTTTTTTTCAGTGTGTTATTATTTCTTGTTAATATATTTTGTTGTCATTCATCATTCATTATTTATTTATTATTTATGTTCTTAATAATAAGCATGGCATTGTAATTTAATTGATGGAAAGGCATCATCATTCTATCAAGAAATACATGTGTATCATTACCGTTTTTATATAGTTCATTATTTTATTTTGTTCTTTTTTCTATTTTACCTTTACCTTCTAGACTTGAGAACATGCGAAGAAAGAAGCCCTTTCCCACATCTCCCTGTCTCTCCTTCTACCAGCCTATTGGACCACCGTTATCTCCATCACTCTTCTTCTTTTACGGCTATCCCTCAATTCATCATAACCATCATTCTATACCTTTGACACGTCATTGTTGTCCCATGCTCACCAAATCGATGGCCAGCACGCCTCCTTCATCAACATCATTCCTTATTATCCACATCATTGGCTATCATATGCCATCGTCGTCATCTACCCAACAATATCATATAAGATAATAACATGGTAGATGGCTGAACCGATAGTTCAAAGCTACGACATTCCAAATTTGGGTATGACAATGGGTAACTACATTAAAAGATTACCTCATGATCCCAATTTCTTTATCTTTCAATCCAACACTTTCTCTATCTACCCAACTCTCTACCTTTAATAGTGTTTGACTTAGCCAAACCGACCCATGCTTAAACTTGCCTTTTTGATTGTCTTCTTAGGGGCCCAATCTAGGCTAGGTTCGGTTAACCCCAAACTTAGTTTAACCAACCCAAAGGGACTCTCAACCCGACCTGAATAGTGTCAAATCGAGTAGAGCGCATTTAAATCAGTCAAGCAGGCTCCATTCTCCCTTCTAATTCTGTCTTTATTTTTTTTAATGATTTTCTCTTTTTATTCTTCTTATTATTTTTCCTTGAGAACACTTGTATGTGTAATATACCAATCCAATCTTATACATGTGTATACACTAACCCGTTTTATTGTTTTAATTGGCAATGAGGGATAGTTGCTTCTAGGTATGCTCCCTAAATCCTTTTATTATTTTGATTATTTTAATTCACGTTATGTAGATGACCATTTTAATATAGAAATTGGACGAACACGTAGTTGTAATACATGTTCACACACACCACAAGTTAATAGGTCAAAACACTTGCACAAGCATGACACCAATTTCTAAAAAGAAAACTCACTTTGTCACACACAGTATATAGAAATTGGACCCTAAGTTTGAACTGGTTTAAATAGATAACTGTGTATGTGAATGGATCGGGGTGCCTAACACCTTCCTTGGTCCATAACCAAACCGCTTACCCAAAAGTATTTGAGTCAACTAGTTTGGAACGAAGTTTGATATTTGAAAATGAATTTTAAAGATAAAAATTATTTTATACTTTTAAATAGATGTCAAGTCACATCTTAAAAAAGGCAGGTGGCGACTCCCTATCATCGTGGGTTAGGCCTAGGATGAGTGGTTCAAGATGTCCACTTATCGTGCAAAAACCGAGGCCCACAGTTTCCACATAATTCCCCTTGAACAAAGGGTAGTTCACACATCATTCCCCCATAACAAAAGGTAGTTCCTACATAATTCCCCCAAAACAAAGGGTATCAAATCAAATCCATAGGTGTAATATGATATATCAAATCCATGTTTATGTATAGTAATTACTATATAAGTATACTATACAAAAGTTATCCGTAGTCCAAAGCTAAAGATGTCAATCTCATGTACTGTGTTAAAACCAAGATGCAAATGAAGATTCTTGGTTCAAATCTATGGACATATAGAATTTTGTAGGATGTAAAACATTTTCATGCCAAATGCAAACAAATATTACATGAGGTACCTCAAAAGCCTTGAAACTTATATATAAATTCAATAATAATGCTCTCTTAATTGCCAAATATAAACATGGATGGAATCAACATGCTTATGCTAAAAAAATCAGCAATAGACACAAATCCCGAATATGAACACAAAAATTCTACGATTCTAGCACATAAATCAATAGAATTAATACAAAACAATTTGGATTAACAAGGAGCAAATAGTATCCCTAAAAATGAGTAATGGGTATATGTAAAGAATCCATAGACATGGTATAAGACGTGTAAATCATAGAGAACCAACAATGAGAACATCAATTAAATAAGTAGAGATCATAATTATAGGGAATCAAAGGAAATCAAAGGTATATCACATAAAATCATTATTTTTATCTCAATTCTATGAGAATCAACAATAACACTTCCCATCTTAGAGTGGAGATCCCCAAACTTTCCAAGCAAGGCATCAACAACATGACACTAAATCATTTTACGAAAATCATAGGGGTAGAGAGACAATACATTCAAATCAATCTTAGATCGATGTAACTAAGATCCAAACATCTATAGAGCATAGGCAAAAAATCATTCAAATCAAACCTCAATATCAAAAGAACTAAGATCCTAGGAAAGGAATTGCATTTAATGTATATCAACTTATAAAAAAAACATTTCCATAGAGATCAAACCACAAATCTTAACAACAAATGATATAAATCACATTTCTAGGAACTTAAGAGTGGAGGTGTGTGCATATAATGTATATCCACTTACAAATGGCTTCTAATCCTTGGATCCAAGAGGATCTTGCTCCCACAATTCTTTTCCCTTTGATCTCTCTCTCTTCTATGAAATTGACCAACAAACAAAATCAAAATCCATAAATCTTCATAGCATTTTAATGAAAAACTAAAGCTAAGCAAACCAAGGTTTTTGAGCTTACCTTACTCTTTGGAGAAGAAATCCTCTTCTCGTTTCCAAAATTTATCTTCTACATTATCTTTAAGCTATTCTCTAATGGTTTAAGGTCTACATGATGCAAAAATGAGCTTAAGTTTTGATTTGCATAAATCCCAATACTCGGAGTGAAATTTGTAAATTTTTCCAACTCTGTAATAGTTTTGAGCACTCGAACAGGGCTATTCGAGCACTTGAATACCCCTATTTGAGGGCTTGGATGAAAGCCAACTTTTGGTCTGCACAACTTCGAGCACTCGAATGATGTTCGAGTGCTCCAAATCTTTTCCAAGCACTTGAATATTTCCAGCATAAACACTTTGCACGAAAACCACCATAATTCTGATTCGCACACCGTGTGTTTCATTAAAAAGTAGACTTATAGATCTCTCCAATGATGTATGGTTAATAAGGTGATTATTATGGAATTTGACATATTCTAGGTCTCAGGTTAGGTTGCATAGATCATTCCCAGTTTTTATTAAGTTACTCCAGTGCATGTGCGGGATGTTACATCTTCTTTTTATTTATAGGTTCGGAGTTCTTAACCACCATCACCACCACTTTCGACTGCAACTCTTCGATTATTATCTTTCATCCTATCATCTAGCAGAATGGTAGGCTCATCACATGCAACATTATCGTCAGAGTCGCCATGAGGATTGCCCTTTGATTGGTCATCCCTCACATAACAACTCCTAGCGGTATTAACATTACTCACATCAACTTCCTGTAGATTTAGATCAACCCATTAGAGCTTGTACACACCAGTCTCCACCTCGTGCATTGCATTCCATGACGGATCAGATTTGAGTCATTGCACCAACTCCTCCATACCCTCCTTCAATAGCATTCGATTCTTGTTTGAAAATCTCTCTCCAAAAATCGTCATAGCCATCTTCTCCGTGAGATCATCCAGATTAGAAGCAACCGCTCGCTCTAGAGTCTCATTAACAAACTTCAACGACGTATCATAAGTATCTCCCGGTTTTAAAAGCTGAGATTCTCACTCTCAAATCCAAATGAAAAATGTTGATTTCCCTCTATATCTGCAGCTGCATCATCCCCTTCACTCCGGATCCATCCCTTCCTTCATCGTAGTACTTATATCTAGGGTTTGCACCTCTCGCTTTCCTCAACATGTTGTTTCCCACGTTGCCGCTATAAATAGAAGGTTGTTCTCCCCCCATCGCACGTAACTCCAACAAGTTGTTTCCCATGCCACCGCTATGAATAGAACTCTGTTCTCCCACCAATACACGTAACTCAAAATCCATAACATAGATCTAATCATGATGGTCACCATTGCAACTACCCCCATTGTTGGTGTCAACAATAATTTTCTAACAGCAGGTCAAACCTATGGGGATTTCCCGATTCAGATTATCAAAAGAATTGGGTTCACTAATGCCTCTAGACCGAGGCCTTTTACAACAACACAATGGCAAGTAACTTGATAAAAGATATAAATTTCATTACTTAAAATAAAATATATAATATGAATCATAAATATACCTTTGAACAAACAGATTAGGTCAATGTTTTTCTCCTAGAATCGAGGGAGAACTCTATTGAATATGACTCTATAGGACAATCGATTCTCCCAATATAGAACTTTAAGCAACTATGAGATTTAACTAGGTTAAAGCTACTACTATTGTTATTACTAACCTACGATATGAATTACAGATGTTAGTGATGTGTGCGATCCCCTTTTCTTCCGTCATCTTCTTTATTTATAAAGACCCTTTAATGGCACCATTTTTAAGTTTGAATCGTGGGTCTCCAACTCATAGATTGGTTTGCCCGTTATTCTTATATGGGATAACTATCGATCATTGTTGTGCTTTACCATCTTCACCTTTCATCTGATGTGTCACAACCTGTAACTAACCATTGAATCATTACTCAATTCCACGTGTCATCTATCGCTTGGTGGAATTCAAATTATTTCTTAACAAATGCCCCCGCACGTGTCTAGTTTAAATCTGTTAGAAATATGTGTCCTGACAAAGCCATTCACATAAAATATAAGCATGATTAATTAATTATTTAATTAATAATA
>JAOXJP010227260.1:0-11336 GCA_025762735.1 Platanus orientalis | reverse complement strand
CCTTCATGGATCATAGCAAAACTTAATAAGAACAATTCTAAGAACCTAAGAATAATCCAAACGATATAGAAGTGTTTTTGTTTACTTACCTTTTGATTTGAAAAAGAAACTAAATCAAAGCTTCAAGTTCTTTCTTTAAAAATCTCAAAATCTCTTGCAAAACCTAGCTTTCTCTCTTGTTCTTTATTTAAAATCGTCAAATTTGCAAAGTTCTTCAAAAGATCATATTTTTTATGAATCTTTGTATTTTTATAGGCCTAAATAGCAATTTTAATCCTCAATTTCGTATTTAGGTAGGTCTATAGTGAAAAAGTCTTTAAAAATTGTGTAAAAATCGTGATTGTACGGAATTTTTCGCTTTGATAACATCATCCTGTTAGAATTTTTCCAATACAGACACTCGGTGGAAAAATGGTCATAATTTTCTCTTCAAAACTCAGATTCACTCACCGTTTGTTTTTGTTGGAAAGTAGACTTCAAGAAATTTTCAAGCATATATAGCTTGTTATCTAATTCGTTCTAAATTTTTCTTAGTGTATTTTTTAAGTTACCCCAAAATCTACTAATTCATACCATACTAGATAACACAAACACGTTTTGGGAAAATTGTCATAACTTCTTCTAGGAAACTTCAATTCACTCACCGTTTGTCGCATTAGAAAGTAGACTCATAGATTTTTCCAAACATATATTATTTGTATGGTGATTCCTATGAGATTGATAAATATTGACTTATGAAGTTGTGTCATCCGTCCGAGACAGCTTTAAAAATTATCATGTCCTTAACCCCTTTTTTTTCTTTGCTAAATAAATTATATTTAACTTTTTCATTTGATATCTATTTCGCTTGCCATTTGTTGCGTAGGACTCTAGACTTCCGTGCCTATCCAAAAATATAAGTTTCACTTACAAATTATTTCTATATTTTTGTTGGTACCTTTCTAAAGTTGTGTCAATGTTCAGATCAACATATGTGCATTTAAATGGTTTTATGTCTATACAAAACTTTTGTAACATGTGTTAACATTCTAAGTGTGATATGTGTACAATATATGTGTGTCATGGTGCAGGGTATTACATCCATCCCCTAACCCATCTAAGCTAACAGAATACCAAGTGCTTTGTCAAACTAAGGTTGCCTCCCACACAGTCCAATTATATCAGATAGAAAGCATGGCTATCCAAGAACAATTGTGCATAACTTAATGAGTATTATGACCTAGAACTATCAAGTATACAGGAAACCCTCGACAGTTCATCTTATCAGAGAGTTTGTATGCTCTAGAAATCCGCATGTCATTTTCTTAACAGAGACCGAAGGACCTGTTATTCAAACCAAACGTAGAGTTAGATTGGGAAAACACTAGGAGTGTATGGGAGTGGACTCTAGGGGCCCATCAGGAGGACTCTTTCTAGGGTGAAAGAATAACCTAAAAGTGGAACTTATAGCCAAGTCAATACACTACATTGTTATCTAATTATTAGAAAGCCCACCTACTAGTGCTTGGACTTGTGTGTGTATATATGGAGAACCTTCAACCGTTTTACGACGTGAAGTGTAGGAAACATGGTTACACTTGATAAAACAAATTCAAGGACTGGTTGTATGCATCGAAGATTGGAATTGTCTATGGGATGCTAGAGACAAAAAAGGAGGAACCCCCCTACTCGATCGGATCTTGAAATGGGATTGAGACTACTCAATGAAGCCAGCCTATGTGACCTAGACTTTAGGGGGGCATGCTTTTACCTGGTCTAATGGGCAATATGGGAGAAAAAGTGTTTGAGAATGGTTAGATCATTTAGCTGCTAATGGACACTAGTGTCTGCAATTTCCTGAGGCCTCTGTAGAGAATATGTTAGTTTTCAAATCAGACCACTTACCAATATTACTTCACTTACACCCAATTAGGAGTGGGTTCAAATGGTGGCCATTCCACTTTGAATGGTTCTCGGCAAACTATGCAGAATGCTAACCCATCATTAAACATATTTGGAGGAAGGAGAAGATCAACTAAGGCCCAACATCAAAGACAATCTTTCTAAATTAACTCATACTTTTAAAGTTGGAACCATCAATTGGTTGAAATAATTCAAAGGAAAAATTGAGCAAATAAAGACTAGCATTAAGAATGTAATGACATGGCCTGAGACGGAAGAAAATAAGAGGAACTTGTACAAGATCCAAAAAGAGCTTGATCATCATTTGAAAGATGAAGAAATGCTATGGGCTCAAAAGTCTAGAATCCAGTGGTTGTAAAGTGGATACTGCAATACTAAATTCTTTTATCTGTCCACTTTTACCCAGTGAGAGTGAAATAGAATCATGTTCATTAAAAATCATGGAGGGCAATGGATGGAGGATATGGTAGGAATAGATCAACTTTTGAGCAATTATTTCCAAAAGCTATATCAATCTTCTAACCTAGATGATGATGCGATTCAAAAGGTTGTGGATAGTATCACCTCCACACTCACTGAAGATGATAAGAGGGTATTAGATAGGTAATTCTTTGAGTAGGAAGTTCTTGAAGCGGTGTTTGGCATGGGCCCTCTCAAAGCCCCAGGCTCAAATGGTTATTCGGCTAGATTTTTTTCAAAAATATTGAGAGTTTATCAGGCCAAGCATCTCAAAATACATCCTGGACATGCTAGAAGGGAACATAGATATTAAGGAGATCAATCACACATTCTTAGCTCTAATTCCGAAGTAGCATCACCCAGAGGAGCTGGGGCAATTCCAACCAATTAGCTTATACAATCTTATATACAAAATTTTGGCAAAAGTATTAGACAACAGGATCAAAGCAGTCCTCCCTCACATCATTTCTTTGAACCAAATTACTTTTATATCTAGTAAAATGATTTTGGATAACGTTCTCATTGCTCATAAAATACTCCACCACATGCGAACTCACAAAACAAAAGCCCAAATCATGGAAATAAATATGGATATTAGCAAAGCATATGATGGGATCGAGTGAAGATAATTAATTAGGGTAATGGAAAAAGATGGGATTTGGACAAAAATGGCAAAGACTCATTTTTTCAATGCATCTCCATAACTTTTTTTCCAAGTACTGACCAATGGGCAAAGTTTCAAGGCTGCTAGAGGTCTAAGATAAGGGACTCATTATCTCCCTACTTGTTCCTTATGTGTGCAGAGGACCTATTAGCTGATCTCTTACAAATGGAGGCATCCAACATAATCCAAAGGGTTAAAATTAAAAGAAATAGTCCATCTATATCATATTTGCTCTTTGTTGATGATTATTTTGCTTTTTGTAGAGCTCACAAATTAGACGGATAAGCCATAAAGGAGTGCTTATCAACCTTTCAAAAAGTGTTTGAACAAGGTGCAAACTTATCCAAATCAAATATGATCTTTTACCACAACACTTGTTACCCCTTGTGAGATGAGATGTTATAAATAATGAGGATGAGGGAAGCGATCCACCATTCCAAGCACTTGGGTTTGCCATCAATTATCGGAAGAAACAAAATTAATCTATTCTCCTACATAGATACGATAGCCAAAAATAAAATTAATAATTGGAAATCCTAATTCCTCTCACAGACTGGTAAGGAAATCCTACTTAAAGCTGGCATTGGTTCCCTTCCAACTTATGTTATGTAATACTTCTTGATTCCAAAGAGAATCTATCAACTTATAGATAAATATTAGAGGGTTTTTTGGTGGGGTCAACAACAACAGGAGAATAAAATTAATTGCCTTCGTTGGAATACACTTCGGAACACCAAATCACAAGGGGGTATGGGGTTTAGGGGTCTCCACTCTGCAACTCTAGCTCTGCTAGCTAAATAGGGATAGAGATTAATGACCTACCCGAACTTACTATGGGGACTTATGAAGTCAATTTACTTTCCCAATCAGCATTTCCCCTGAATCCCTAAAAGAAAGATTGGTTCTTGGGGATGGAAAAGCTTGATGCAAGGAAGATAAATTCTTCTTGAAGGGTGTTCGTGGACCGTTGGTGATAGACGGGAAATTGAAATTTGAATTGATCTTTGGCTCCAAGATGTTCCTAGTAGAAAATTAAGTTTGAACCCAACCTCAGAGTGTCAAATCAGATTATCCCATGGGTTAATTGATCAGTCATCAAATACCTAGAAGTTATATAAAATACGCCCATTAATTATCGTTTATCCTCAAACCAAATTGTTTGGATACATGATTCAAAAGGGAAACTTTCAGTTAAGTTAGCCTATGCTTTGATAGCATCTAGGCAATGCCCCCCTTAGGATGAATGGTGGTGGATAAACTTGAAAAGTTATTTGGTCTCTAGACATCCCTAGAAAAAGTCAAAACTTCTTGTGGAGAGCATGTCACAAGGCCCTAGCGGTCCACCAAGGCTTATATAAAAGGATCAATATTATTCCTCCTCTTTGTCCATTATGCAAGGAATGTGAGTAGTCGATAATTCATTGCCTTGTGTCATGTCCAATAGCATCGTTAAGATGGGCCCAATGCTTACCTTTGGTCATAAGACAAAAACCAACAGAAAGATCATTTATAGAGTGGTTCAATTATTAGCTCTTTTCCATAGGGCATGCTAAGGAAGATAAACGGACTCTGCTAATAAATATATCCATTTAATGTTGGTTCATCTAGCTTAATAGGAATGCCATAATCTTTAATCAAGTGTCATCTAATCCAAATAAAGTCAAGTGTTTTTTTAACATGCTTTGCAGGGAACTGGATCTGAATCAGTAGAAAACTAAGTAGTCCCAACCAAGCTATTTTACCCAAAATGGGTTTTTTGTTCATCCGGATCTACAGGACAATCATTTTCATGTTAATGTGGATGTGCATCCCCATTAGACTCATCGAGCGTTGGGGTGGTTGTTGTGGTGATTGATTAGCAAGGAAAGTGGATGGGATCAACTTGCAAAAAAGGTAGATGGATGCCCCCTTTAGAAGTAAAAATGGATGCATTTTTGTTGGGTCTCAAGTTAGCTTGGCAGGTTAACATGGCTAAACCGATCATTCTTTCTAACTCTCTTTAGGCTGTCTCATTAGTAAATGGAAAGTTCATCTCCTGTCTTTGGCAGCTCCAGATAGTTTTTTGGAATGTAAACATTTGATACTTTTTTTATGTTGTGTCTATTTGTCATGTAAAAAGACACCTTAACTATCATGCTCATGAAATGGTGCAGAGAGGGTTAAGGGACCCTCATGCAAGTTGGGATTGTCCTAGATGGTTCCTATTGGGGGAGTCTTCTAGTTCCTCAATTTTTTAATGAAATACATTTTACCAAAAAAAAAGTAGGGGATCCTTTAAATTGTGAATATTTCCACTTCCATAATCCAAGTTAGCCTATATCTAACCATAGGCACCTTAATTTACGTAATTTCTATATAAGGGCTTGTACTCTCATAAATCTATATTAAGTCCTTAAAGCCACATATGGATTTTACATCAACAAATTATGCCTAAATGAAGGGATAGGTCCATTGGGTTTGAGTATGGAAACATTAATCCAAGGATCACCAAGTCCACATGCTTTTTCCATCAACAAGCCCATGATGGAAATTCACAAAATATGTTTCTTTAAGCATATTGAATAAAGTTTGAAATCTGATTTTTTCAAATATTAGTTAAAATTAAGGACACATTAAAATGAGTACAAATACTCTGATTTACAGTTATCAAAGTATGCAAATATACTAATTTATGTTGACTTCAATTGTTACTCTTTATACACTTTTAATTTATTGAATAAAGGAAACATGTCTTATTTATTATTTAGAGAATACAGACTAATTGAAATATACTAGTTATAGATTGTTATTCTAATATTTATTCTCTTAACAACATATATGATTACCAAAACATAAATTACTAAACTTACCCGATTGATGATGGTGCAACAATTGAACTAATTATGTACTCAGAGCAGTTCTTTAAAGTGAATCTAAGATTAACGTGCAAAAGAGTTGGTGCTTCTCGTAGTAATCCACTGCCTTTAAAGTGGATATATCGGGTTCTCACCATCTAATAGCTTGGATCGAGGCCCACCTCTAGGGGATAAACCAAAATACTCCCTTGCTCTGCACAGTAATGGTGTTCTCCACTGAATAAACTCAAAAGGATTGAAGATGTTCACGACAAAACTTAAACTAGGAAAATAAAATAAAATAAAATAAATGATAGAAAGAAAATGAATAGTAAGAGATTAGTAGATGTTTTCTAGTGTTTTCACTTGATTTTCCTGCCTCTCTACACGTTTCCATCTCATTTTATAAGGGGATTTATTGAAAAATGTTTCTAACCTTTCTCCTCAGTATAATAAATAAATAAATAAATTTTATTGATTTTACATTTTTTATAATGTTGGAGACGTTAAGGAAATCCGTTGGCTTTCCTTCAACGCATATTACAATAAAATCTTTCCTTTAAAGAATATTACAATTAAATGTGGGATTTACTTTTTAAACTATTAGTGGATTCATTTGAATCTCTACTAACCTTATCAGTTTCAGTCCCCCACAAGATTCAAATCAAATCATCATGAGAAAAATATTAAAAAATTCTAAATTAAATAAATTAAATATGCTAAACCAAATGACATTTGTACATTGTCAATCCGGAGTGACAAATGCATAGGCATCAATGTCTAGAGACTATGAATCGACCTTTGGAAAAGCACCCCATGACCCATGGAAGCCTTGTGGACCTTAGGTCTATGAACCAAACTCTACTACTATGGATCAATTGAGAAGGTCATCCACGTCTCTCACTCACAATCATTGCTATTCTATCGAGTTGGCACTATTTTGGTCATGTGTCATACTTAAATGCTCATGAGCACTCTAGAAAACTAGCCTAAGTTCTAATTAAAGGCGGCCACACCCCCACACTCAAGTAGGTGGATCCATCAAGTGTGTATTGTAGTTAACCATACCACCCATATAGGACTATAGATCCACTAAGAATACTTAAACTCATCCTTTACATTGTAGTAAACATTGTTTGCATCATAGGGAGGGGAACAATGACAGTGCCAAATGAGTCTCTTAATGACTTGTTCTTACCCATATAAACCACTTTATAGGATCATCAATCACATAAGTTGGGTTACAATCATCATCGACTCATGATCTAAGCTTTTGTCTCATCTCCCTCGATGTCTCTTCCACCAACCCTCTAGTTAGTGGTTTAGTCAAAGGATCTGCTAAATTTTTCTTTGACCTTACAAAATCAAGGGATATAACCCCATCACTCACAAGCTGCCTCACAATGTTGTGTCTCAGGTATATATGTTTATTTTTCCCATTATAGCTTCTACTATTTGCTCAAGTTATTACAGCTTAATTGTCACAATGTAGTGACATAGACAGTACCAGTCTTGTCCATAAAAGAACATCAACAAGTAGATTTCTAAGCCATTCATCTTCACTTCATGTCTTCTTTAAGGCAATGAACTCTATCTCCATGGTCAATGTCACTTTACACGTTTGTTTAGTTGATTTCCAAGAAATCGCTCCACTTGCTAAGATAAACACATAGCCATTTATGGATTTCGTATCATCAGAATCCAAAATCTAGTTAGCATCACAGTACCCTTCAAGTACTGGTGGATTACCATTATATTGTAGTCCTAAATCTATAGTACCTCTCAGGACTTAAAGACTCGCCTTATAGAAATCCTTTGTTGCTCATTCGGATTAGAGGTATATCTACTTAACCTTCCTACAACATATGCTATATCTGGCCTCATACTATTGTTTAAATAGGTTAAACATCCAATCACTTAAGCATATTCTTTTTGATCTACTGGATCTTTTATATTTTTCTTTAGATGAATACAACCATCATAAGGTGTTCTTACTGGTTTGTCATTATAGTGATCAAATCTTTTTAATAATTTTTTCTACATAATGAGATTGATTCGACATCAACCACTCTTTTGTTTTACAAATTTTGTTTCCAAGAATTACATCTACTTCTCTTAGGTCTTTCATATCAAATTTAGATCCAAGGAATTTTTTTAGTGTTTTTGACCACTTCTATATCGATACCCAATATCAGCATATCATTGACATATAAACAAATTATAACACTAGTTTTCCTAGAAAACTTGCTATAAACACATCTGTTTGAGTCATTAATGATGTACCTATTATCTACTAGTGTTTTATCTAATTTTTCATTCCATTGTTTTGGTATTTGTTTTAATCTATATATTGATTTTACAAGCCTGCACAGTTTATTTTCTTAACTTGCGACAAAAAATCCTTTAGGTTAGAACATATAGATTTCTTCTTCCAAGTCACCATTTAAGAATATTGTTTTAACATCCATTTGATGTACAACTAATTTATATATTAATGCAATAGCAATTAACACTCTAATGATTGTAGTCCTGGTGACTGGAGCATGGTATCGAAATCATCAACACCGTTCATTTGTTTATAACACAAAGTAATTAACCTTACTTTAAATTTATCTATTGTTCCATCAAGTTTTAATTTCTTTTTAAGTACCCATTTACTTCCTATTGCCTTTGTGGCTAAAGGGAGATCTACTAGTTCCCAAGTATGGTTTGCTATAATGGACTCTAACCATAGATCAAAAAATCAGAATCGGACACTACCGATCCCAATCCGATCCACCTATGGATCAAGCAATCCTTTAATGGATCGGCCGATCCACTGCATGTAAAAGTAATATGTTGTAAATTCCATGAAGTCCAAAATACTTGTATTGCATAGACTAGGATATGAGTGGGGTCATGTTAGAGTTTAGGAGGTTCTTAGGTCTAAAGCCTTATGAAGATCATCAACAAGTGCCAAGAAGACCTTAAGAGATCAATCCAGGTACTTACAAGTCATCCCAAAGGGTTCACACTTCATTCTAAACTCTCATAAGGCAAATCAAGTAAAGTGGTATGGCCATAGTGAACCAAAGATCCATAAAGGGTGTACAAAGGTCCACGAACCTTCCCGGACCTAGGAGGGACGATCCCAAGGTCTCTATAGCCTTTTCAAGGTTTTTAGACGCTTTACAGGGCATTTGGATTGATCCAAACCTCTCAGTTTAATCCAAATAGTTTGGATCGATCCAAAGTAGTGGAAACATAGTATAACGGTATAAACTTTAAAAAATCATTTTAGATCATTGGCTTATGTTGTTTGACCATTAGGGAATGTTCTAATCCTATGGACAAGTGATTTTTGTCTATTGTAAAAATGATTGAAACCTAAATGAGCAAGGTAATGGTTCTTCATAAATCTCTATGCTTTGAAAGCTTTATTGCTCATTTTTTGTGGACCTTGAGAGATTTAGTTCTCTAAATCTTTAGCAAATCTCTCTCTATGCTTAGATAGATAAATTTATACCAAGACCATTCCATTGCCACCTCTCTAGTCTTTCTTAGGCACATCTCTTGGAGGTAGGCTACAAAGGGTTGTCCAAAAGGAAACTCAAGTGAAGAAAGTGTGGGATTGTGTGTCACATCTTAATCAAGGAGGAGCAATCCACCGGAGTTGGCTCTACAAGCTTGAAGGGCCATCAAGAAAAGTTTGGAGAGTTATAGTCACATCTTGCTCAAGGAGGAGCAACCCCAACTTGTGTGTAAGGCAACACTAACCTTCAAAGAAGTAAACACTTGCCTTAAAAAGTAAATTTAAGTTACTAAGACCTCTTCCATCGGAGATAATGAGAGAATTGGCACTACTACCAGAGACACTGGTAATATAGACCCTAAGTTCTTCTGCCGAAGACACCAGAAGAGTAGACCATAGACTACACCCACCGGAGACATCAGGTGTAGCTTGTTTAGCAAGTAGATTAGGCTTTTTGTTTAATTTTAGCCTTGATTGTAATGCTTCCAATCTTAATAAAATTGCATAGCTCGGTGGTGGGATTTTGAGAGTGGATATAGGTCGTTGTGCCAAACCACTATATATCTTGTGTATATTGTGATTGCTTATGGTTTGCCTTTAAATTTGTCATTCATATTGTCAAGCATTGTACATATTGATATAATCTCCCACATGCACTATAATTCGACATATTCATATTCATGTGCACAAGTCAATTGTAATTAAAAATTAGGAACAACTTAATTAATTAAACAAGCAATTGAATTTAGGGTAATTGAAAATAATTTTAAAAAAATCATATTCACCCCCTCTAAGATCAATATTAGAACTTCAGTTGGTATTAGAGCAAGGTTGCTCATAAATGGTCTAATCACTGGAGTGAAAAGATCAAAATTCATAGAGGAAGATCCATTAAAGAAATCTTAAAAGCATCCTAAAGAACACTAAAATGTCTAGGAAGGAAGGTTGGTCAATTTCTACTCCTCTATACTTCAATGGGACAAACTACATTTATTGAAAAGCTCATATGACCATCTTCCTAAAATCTCTAGGTTATAGAGTTTGGGGCTTAGTAGTAGAAGACTACACCAAATCTTTTACACACTCAAGTCAGTGGGTAGGGTCTGAAGTGAAAGCTTATGAAGCAAACCATAAAGCACTAAGTGTTCTACATCATGCCTTGAGTCTAGACGATCTCTGTAGAGTAGACATGATGGGAACCGCTAACGAAACATGGGATATTATTGAAAAGATCCACAAAAGTGTCCTAAGTTGATCAAGAGATGAAATGTCACTTAGTGAGGAAAATAATTCACTAGGATCCAAAGTTCTTATAGTCTTTGGTACGTCTAAAGATTCACTCGATGAAAATGAATTTGGAAGTGCTAGAGAAGAGGGTGAGGATGAAGAAAACATCAAAGAAGCCTTCAACCAACTCTATATAGAATATATGAAATTAACCAAAACTGCCAAGGCATTTAAGAAGAAGACCACAAGTTTAGCTCAAGAAAATGAAATTTTAAAAGAGTTAGAAAAAAAATTAAAAGGAAAGTTAAATTCGTTAAAACTAAAACATCACAACATTAATGAAAATGAATCTACATGCCTAGCAGAGAATGATGAGCTACTTAATATAAATTTTAATCTCTCAAATGAAAATGAAGAACTAAATAAAAAAATAAGAGAATTAAAATTGAGATCTTTGGCTTCCAACTTAGAAGAAAATCATCAAATCTTAAAAGAAAACACAAATCTCCTAGAAAAGAGACTAAGTGAAGCAAAAACATTCCTCAACCTAGAAAAAATAAATAGGAATGTAAAAAAGAGAAAACTAGTTGAGGACAATGAAATACTATCCAACAAGACTCTAGAACTTGAATAAAAAGTCAAATCTCTATAAGAGAACAAAAAGAGTCCTGACCTCATATTCTTTGAACTGTCAAAAAGATCAATTGATCTACTTGCTCAAGTAAATGAGTTAAAAGAG
>JAOXJP010227259.1:0-11336 GCA_025762735.1 Platanus orientalis | reverse complement strand
CCCAACTCTGGCGAACCCAATGGCGGTTGCGGCGACGATAGCCACAGCCACCTCCTCCTCCTTCCTCTCCTCTTCTTCTTTCGTTTTTTTTTTTTTTTTTTTTTGAAACAGCTTGTTCAGACTTGGAAGTCCCAACAGAGAGACCCTCATTTGGCCTTACAGGGCTGAACAGGCACAAAAAAAAAAAGAGGGAGAGAGAGAAAGAGGGAGAGTGGGAAAGAGAGAAATGTGGGAGAGAGGGAGAGGGAGAGAGAGATTGCCGAATAGAGAGATTTTCGGAGAGAGAGATGCAGGAGAGAGGGAGAGAGAAGGAAATGGTGTTTTGGGTAGGGAGGGGTGTGATGAGAAAAATTGGGGATGCTAAGATGGGGGTGTAGAAAATACTTTTGGAGGTGTCATTAGAGGCTCCTGCACCAAAAAGCGTGAAGTGCTACTCAAAAAGAGTTTACATCACTTTTTCGACGCTGATGTATCCATCTTTGACATCATTTAGATCTTGTTCACTCAAGCCTTGTTCGTACCTAATCCCAACTGTTGTATTTGGGGTTTAAAACATCCAAAAAAAAGTGTTCAAATGAAAAGGTAGATGTTCGAAAAAATACTACATTCAAAATCACAGCATGTATCAATCAAAGATATGCCTATGGAGGCCTGTGTCAACACAGACAATCATTCACCATTGTAATATTGTTCAAGCTCTTTTTTAGGCTTTTTTTTTGGTTAAGTTCAAGGGAATTTTTCAGCCCGCTTCGGTTCAACTTGGTCCAAACACATTTCAATGAAGAACCTGAATCAACTGGTTTTTCAAGTTTGACTTTCTGCCATTTCCAATCTGATCAAGTTATTAACAAAAAAAAAAAAAAAAAACTGAGGCAATCATATATAATTAGAAATCCCTCTACTGTCTAAACATTCCTATCACCCACAAATGCGGATGATTTGACTGAAGTTTGAAATTCAAATCTCTAGGTGTAGAAGATGCCACCTTGCGAAGTTGGTAAAGTTTATGGGTGTGGTACCACAGACCTGGGTTCAAAACCCGTTTTCACCGATAATTACCTATCAAAAAAAAAATCTCAAGCTGTAAAAAGTCACCCACGTTTGTGGCTGTGACAGGACCATTTGGACCATAGAGAGATTTCCAATTATAGACCATTTCATCTAGACCAGTTGCCCATTGTATCGTGCTTGTGCATTAAGTCCCACTTGGATATCTTTAAAGCTGAAGGATTATGAACTTATAATCGAGTGATATCAACTATCAGATCTAATGATCTCTATTAGGCCCAATCTGGTTGCCATGAATTGTATGGAAAAGAAAATCCCATAAGACAAGGAAATAAAAGAAACATGAGAAAACCAATTTTCATGGCAGCCAGACAGCTTAAAAATAAATTTTCGAGAAAATTGTCATGAGAAAACATTTTCATGGCAACCAGACAGGACCTTAGGAAATTGAGAAAATATCCCGTAAATAATATAAAAACCAGTCCATTTAATTGATTAAGTAGACATAGGTTTGCTACAGAAAATACCTGCTGTTGCAAAATAGCATGAACAAAAAGTGTAGGTTTTTATTTTTATTTTTCATGCTATAAAAAGCTACAGAAAAAATTTGCTACAACTGATCACCCGTCAGGTTGTAATAGGGCTACATTTGCATGAAACAGTCACTTCATAGAATAATACCACAACTAAGACACAATCAACATTGCATCATAGCAGAACATTGTACTGTGGATTCGACCCCACCTCTTCCTTGAGAGGGATATGCTAGCCGACCACAATGCTAGCCAACCACAATGGAAGCAGGGACAGTCATATGGAATAAAATGGGTGGGAATTATAAATTTCATCTGACTCCCACCCATTTGATTCCATATGATGTCCCTGGACACCGAATCCTGGACAGAACATTTATTTCCATCTAAAAATCCCACTGTACTCGTTTTGCAGACCCCATTACTATTTTTGAAGAAAAACAATGACATCTGATTATAACATTATTAAATACTTAAAAATTTCAAAATATCTTTAATTTAATATAAAGGGTGATATTAAAGTTTTTGACAATATTAGGGGTCCCCTCAAATTGAAACTCCTGCCTAGGTTATGGGTGAGACCTTGAACACCACCACTCACACGACTATTCAAATAATCAAATGTGGTCAATAAGGGTAGAGCGTGGCACTTATCGTCTCGCTAAAACTGAGCTAGCTTTAAAGAGGTCTGGGTATCCAATACTATCCAATACCCTGCGGGCATGGCAAACCCATAGTATCTACGTATTATGGGTTTGCAAGACTATCAGGGTGTTTGGATGTGTGGTTGTGGTTGTAGCAAGCTGAACTATACTGTTTGGTTTACTGTTGTCTAAGAGTTGTGTGATAGCAAAACTGTATTGCGTTGTTTGAATAACTTTATGATGACATGTAAAAAAGTGATTTGTATCCTTAAAAATCATATTTTTATTTTTTGCCACGTGTCAATACAAAATTGATGTTGGACACATCTAAACTAAAGACCTTCTAAGCTCTATATTTCTGGTCTACCACGTATACTATCCCCATAACTCGCAAACAAAACCAATGCTGGGTAGATGGTTATCTAGCAAAGCCCCAAACGACCTTGTGCAAAACATGTCTCCTAATTCCAGTAATAAAGCCTACTATAGAGGTTTCATGCTGCATGAAGGGTCGATAGGACAAATGAAAATTTTCTCTAATGGGACCCTAAGGATAGAAAGTAATGAATCTATATGTTGTTTCTGTTAAAATTTTGGTAATATAACGACTGTAATATGAATCCTTAGGAATAAAAAGTGATCTCAATGTTTCTTTAATTGATAATATGTTCGTTTATAATCATAAAAATAAACACATTTAATATTATTCATATTAATAACATTATCGTTGTCCATCCAACAGCTCCGTCTCCATACTACAACATATTTATATTGATCCGATGCAAACAAATAAGCGTCTCCATGCTACAAATTATCAATACAAATCATCCATATATCTACCCAAAATGTTAACATAACTAATCTTATAAAAATTATCTGGTATATTGACTGATTACTTAACTAGTATAGTTACATCATCACCATACACCTCAAACCTTTATACATTTCATGAAAATTATACGGCCGATAGTTAGAAAAATGTTTTAAGAAATAAAAGTAAGATAATATAATGGAGTGAATAAACAAACATTTTTTAAGCTTTTCATCAGGTTGGCCAAAGAAAAAAAAAAGGTAAGTAAAACAAACAATAATTTTCTTTTAAAAGGAATAAGTGCATTAAAACTATATTGTAAAGGACTAAGAAGCAATGAACGTTTTAACTAAATAAAATGAATTGATGTCTAACTTGTTAAAATAAATATTAACAAGCTTAATGTGCTTAGTCAAGAATCTAAAAATTGGAGTGAAAACTAACCCAAAAATTAATTTAACTCTTAAACTAAATAACCAAATAATATAAACAATTTTATGTAGTAAAGGATTGTAAGAATAATATATTTAAACAAAGGACAACAAGTTTTAAGATAGTTTGGAAAACAACATAAAATCGAGTGGTGTAAACATGAATGTAAGATCACTAATCAAAGGAAATCCATATTTAATGAATTAATGAATATATTTATATTAACGAACACAAAAACAAGCATAATGCTCAACAATAATAGATTTAATGTGTAAAATAAATAAAAATATAAATAATATAAATCTACTACCATAAAATCATAGGAAAAACTCTCTTCCATGTTTACATCAATCCAACACGGTGCAAATGATAAATCGAAAGTGACATACCCATATCACCCATCAACTACTAGCAAAAGTACCCAACAAATTCTCGAGTAAAAAATATGAGCTGTCCACTAAATGGAGATGCGTAAGGCAATATATAAGCAGAGAAATCAGATATTTCACAATTCAAAACCATAATAAAAAAGCACTAGAAGAGTACAAACTAAATGAAAACTTGGTAAACTACATGAACCTAGTGAGTTAAAACAGCTTACTAACAAGTTTAAGACAATCAAATCATCTCAAGAATAAACATGCCATAATCATAGATAAAAAGGGCAGTCCGCATAGCTAGCTGTCCAAGTGTACCATACTCGGAATGAAATATTCCAAAAAATAGATGAAAAGATAACAATGAAAATAAATGATTGAAAGCATAAAAATATAACCCATATGTATATATTCATTAAAGAGTAAATGGTTGCTCATAAAAGAATCAAGAGGCCAAAGATATAATTCCTACAAAGAAAGTAAAGAAAATGTACCAAACAACATAAAAATAAAGTAGAGCCCAATAAATCCAAAAGCTTAGATAAAGAATTATTATATATATATAAAATATATATGTTTGTGTCAACAGAGAAATTTGCATGGAAAACAATAACAGGGCAAATAAAACTAGAAATTAATACATGCGAACTCAATTAGAAAATCTAGAACATATTGCCCATACATTGAAGGAATCCATATTAAAATTGAGTACATTTCTATATAATAAAAAATGAAATAAAAATATGATATCTTACGGCCCTCTCAAGAATGGTTTTGTTGTGTCTTCAGCATCTGGGTAGAGGTTGGGTTTACTCACAAAAAAGGGGGTGAGAGAGAAAAGGGAGTTGGTTACAGGTAGAGAGGGGCTTGTTTGCTAGTAGAGAGAGA
Organism: Platanus orientalis; assembly: GCA_025762735.1. NCBI lineage: Eukaryota > Viridiplantae > Streptophyta > Magnoliopsida > Proteales > Platanaceae > Platanus > Platanus orientalis. Next base: position 6,643 of record JAOXJP010227259.1, on the reverse strand, counting down.
AAGATAAAGGGGGTTTAGTGGATGATAGAGAGAGAAAGGAAGAGAGGGGCTTGATTGTAGGTAGAGAGAAAGAGGGCAGTTTTGGTTACTGGTAGAGAAAGAAATAGTGGGTTTTGGTTGCTGATAGAGAGAAAGAAATAGGGGGCTTAGACCAAAAGAGCTAGACGTGAGGGAGGGGGTTATAAAGAGGGAAAGCTAAGCGCCTGTAGAGAGAGAAAGAGGGGGGAAATAATGAATAGATAGAGGGAGTTGGGCGCTTGCGAAGCGCTGGCCCCCTACTATTTTACCTGTGCGGGTTCAGGTGTGTGTGAGAGAGAGAGAGAGAGAGAAATGGATGGTCAGAGAGAGAAGGTGAGGTAAGGGTGTTGGCAGGAACCCCCCCTCTCTTTCTTTTTCTTCCTTGCGCACATAACATAGAGAGAGAGAGCTTTTCTTTCATCTTTTTATATAAACTTTTTTACTTTTACTATTTTTTTTTTTTAAGATCTTTTGTAATTTAATTATTAATTTTTTAGATCTTTGTTTTAAGAATTTTTGGGCTTAACTTCATCCGCAAGTTTGGGTGGCTTGCCTCTTAAGTGAAAGGGCGGAAGATCTTGCCTCTTAAGTAAAAGGGCGGAAGATCTACATGCTACCATGTGGCGGGATGTAAAGGGTATTTTGAAAAAAGTTTTGCAAATTTGGCCTGTGTCCACCTTTTGGAGCATTGACCTCCGACGGACGTATAGTGTTTTTTAAGGTTTTTGGACATTCCAAATGTAATGATGCAATCAAAATTGGATCCCAACATATGTACAATTAAAAATGGTGATGATGTGGTAACCTAATAAATGCTCAGTTACACTTTAGAGGGGCAAAACACTTTAAAATCTTAATATGGTCATTTCACGTAAAATGTAATCCCCAGATTTTCAAAAAAATGTTGGTTCAATTAATTTGTTCAACCAGTACCTAGTCATGAAACTATACGCAAAATCGTATCTTAAAAGATGTATTTTAATTGCGATGAGAATTGAGGGTTGTAGCATCCACTAGGGAAATTTTACAAGAGACAAACTTTTGTAAGTTGAAGAATTTGAGATTTGGGGAAACTGATTGGATGTCTTTTGGGTGCCAGAGTAAGCTCTAAGGGTTTTCCAAGTGTCAAAAGTCAATCATACAAGAAAAATGAAATTGCGAGAACATGAGTGGTAAAACCATAATTTATCAGCCAAGAATGCTTCACACAGGAAGGCTTTCGAGGGCTAAGAAATTATGAAAATATTGTAATTGGTTGTCTAAAATTTGGATTGTGGCATAATTATCAGTGAATCCTCGAAAATAAAGGGTTATCAAAAATTAGTGTATTGTGAGGTTGAGATGATTTCAGAAATTTGAAGGTTTGCCCCAAGTACGGATTTACACATAATTTGATGTCTGTAATACATTTGCGATCGGAATGTCCACGGAAAACTTTAAGGGTATGTGCTTAACCTCATAGAGTCCAAGCTCAATCTCAGATTTTAGGATTTGTTGCTAGTTTTTAAGGTTTGAATCATGTTTAAGTTGTTAATGATGAACTTTAGGGCTTCTGTGAGGTAAGGGGCTAGTCCTATACTTCATAAACCCAAGTTGCCTAAGGTGAGATCCTAAACACTATCTCAGAGAGCATACAAGATCTACTCGAGGGTTCGAAGAAAATTTTGGGTTCTAATAGATGCCCCCCTTCTGGTAAATGTGGTTACGCCACATGTATCAAAGGAAATAAGTATCTATGTATAATAATAGATGCATGCAATAAAATGACACTCACAATCATGTATAATAATGGATGCATGCAATGAAATGGAACTCACAAGGTCCATAAATATTATTCAAAGACCATCACAATACATAAGACGGGGCAGACATGAGATAATCCCAACCCTTGGCTACTTGCCACAAGTGGTTGACTAATCAGACCTCACATTAGGTATTAAGTAAAAGGGGGATTCTCATCAGGCTCTAACCCATGGTTCCAATTAGACAACTCGAACTGATGCAACAATAAAAAGCAAAGCCGCATGTAATACAAAAACAAATCATATCACCCAAATAACGATATTAGATATATCAATCTAACAACCATTTATAATAATAGATGCTTGCAACGAAATAACACTTACAAGGTGCATCAATATTGCTCGAAGACCAGCACAATACATAAGATGTGACAGACATGAGATAGTCATAACCCTTAGTCGCTTGTTCCGAGTGACTAACTAATCAAACCTCACCTTAAGCATTAAGCAAAATGGGGGATTCTCGTCAAGCTCTAACCCACGGTTTCGATTGGACAACCCAAATTAATGCCACAATCATGTCAATGTAACAACCATGTATAATGCTAACACTACAACAAAATAAGGTTTTACGATGTTTGAAAAACACCGTTAAAAACCTTTTACAATGTTCAAGTGAACGCCATAAACCGCAACGTCGTGGAAACTTGGTGACCAAAGACAACATTCGAAAAATGCCGTAAAAACAACTATTAATGACGTTCAAATGAATGTTGTAGATATTATTTTTAACAACGTTCAGACGAACGCCATGGATACTTATTTTTACAACATTATTTAAATGTTGTGGAAAATACCTTTTTTATGACGTTTTAATGAATACTTTGGATAATGTTTTTTATGGCATTTTTATGAATGTTGTGAAAACTTGTATACAAGTTTTTTTTTATAGTGTTTTATGCACGTCGTTAATAGTTTTTTCCTCTCTTTTTTTCAATTTATTTTTCCTCTAATGGATGCCTAATAAACAAATAAACATAATACTACCTTCTGTATCCAAGAAAGTCAAGAAACAATTAAGTCATTCATTCATATACAAGAAACAAGTAGAGTTGGTCATTACAAAAAACAAAAAGGTCATTACAAAAAAAAAAAAAAGGTTCTACTTCTGCTTCTTAAACTTCATTAACTTGCCCTCATGCTTCCCATGTTTGCCGAATCTATCAAATTTTCTATGCTTGAACTTTCCATGCTCATGATATATATGTGGAATATGATGATGAGCACTATGTGACAGGTGGTGAACTCCACAAAAAATAGCATCAGCGGTGGCACCACTAGCTAACAACGACCTCATGCCCTATTGACAAAATTAAAATGAATAGTTTGAGTTAATTCGAAGTAAAATAAATGGATTTTAAAGAAACACAATTTATAAGTATGCAATACAATAGCACTAAGGGGCATCTAATTCCAAAAAAACACAATTCATAAGTATGCAATACAATAGCACTAAGAACTCACAAAATGATTTATTTTGAAGGGTAACCACTTCAAATTATCTTTCTAAGAACCCACATAGCCTTAACAATATATCATAAATATAATAATGATGTTTTTTCTGTCAGTAAGCAAAGGGAGTAGGGATAAAATTGGTAATCATTACTTAAAATCTCAAACAACAAGGACAAACACAACTTCCACCTCCTTGCATAGAAGATGGTGTAATTTTGTTCCTCTTCCATCTTATATTGGGTTTAGAGATTGCTGTCAATAGTCAGATCACCACGAGGAACACAAGAAGCCAATGATCAAGGCCTATGTTGATTCCTATGCATAGCCATGGAGTTGCTTTGTAAATGACATCTCCTGGTAAACTATTCCCCTGTGACCTTCCAACATCCTTCAAAACCCCACATTCTGTAACTGTGAAACCCCTCTAAATACATGGTTAAAAGTATACCTTATTTAAGTAAAGTGCAAACTATTCCACACTAGCATCTTATAATCAAGTTTTTAACTCAAAACTAAAGAATTTTGTAAAACAGATAACCTGAATGCAAACTCCCCAATAATACCCATGTTATTGATCAAGATCATCCTAACCTTAATGCCTAGCAATCATGAATTCTATTGATTACAATACAATGACCCATGAAGATGTTCAGATTTGGAATATCAATTTAGACCTTGGGTGGTGGCTGCATTAACTATATCAATCACCTATAATGAAGCTGATGGGCCATGATTGGGATGACGGAATACAATAAACACCATACTGCAAACTTGTTCTGCTGTTCAAGAGGTGACATTTATCAACTTATCTCTAAAATAAACCCACCCAAAAAAATGGACAAGGGAACATGGTAATAAGGTATGAACAACAAGAAATCCATATTTAAAGTTACTAATACTCTCTCTTTTAAATTAATCATGAATCTCCAATCACAAGGAAAAGGTCTAGGACTAGATCAAAATACAATAGTAAGTGACATGTCAATTTAACCATAAATATGAGATACTATAGATGTTGTAACCCAAATACTCACACACCGGCACTCTGGAGCAAATATACTAAACTACAAAAAAAGGAAAAAATCAAACTGAAACATTGATGAAATAAATAAACCATGCCTAACCAGATTGTACAAGAGGCCACATTGAAAATATTACCATTATTGAATAAATATAGATCTCCAAACTCATTTCTGATTCTTGTACAATGCCAACATTTATATTCCATCATGTATTCTAACTACTTGGGCTGCCAATGAACCAAGTTGATTCAGCTTGTTTGGCTTTCCGCTAAGTGAGCCTAAACTCAATTCTATTACTCCCAAACTGAGCTTGAAGTGAGATGGGAGGGATTTTATGGCATGCACATACATTTGATTTCCGGTATGAAACTGACATTAAATTTGGTCTCGTGCAAGCCAAGTCTAGGTCCAAGTCCTGTATAGCTTCTATTAATGATGACAAATCAGTGACTAAGCATCCAAGTGGGGGTAATCAACCCCAACTGGCAGACTAGAAATCCTGAGATGGCTGAATCCCTTGGTGAAGTATCAAAAACAATCTAGCCAATCTGAAAGAAATAGTGAGCCATCAGCAACAAAATAAGATGAGTGTAGCAATAACTGAAAAGTGATGAAGTATCAAAAACAATCTATTCTCCCTCTCCCTCTTATTCTGCATCAGATGCATAATTCATCATTGTGTATATTTCATTTTGTGTGTGCCTCTTAGCATGTGCATCATCCAACCTGCACTATTATCTTCCTCTCCCTGCAACATAGTCTCTCACTTACTTTTAAGAAAAAGCTGTAAGCATCTCATAGAGAAGTGAGGCAGAGTGGCTTAAATGAGTTTCTCTCTCCTAAACAGCATCACCCATCGTGCGTCCAGATTTCATCACCCCACCATTATGGAAAGAAGTATAAGATTGAGTGTGACGAGGCCAACTCAATGTCTAGTATTGAATCAGAGTATAATGTTTCCCTCATATTAACAATCGATTTGAAGGGATGCACCGACTTCTTCTTTTCTCTTTTCTTTTCTTTTAAATATTAGTGGTTAATTTATTAGTAGGTGAAGATAGGTTTTGATGCACCAACTTCACTAGTGTGCAAAAGGCAGTTGATGTTGCACAAGATTGTAGTCCAACTAGAACCCTCATCTTAATTGATTCTGATGTTTACAGGTCGTGAATCATGAGCCTGTCAGCGTTCTTTTTATTTAATTAGATATATGATTCATGTCTTTTCTACTCTTTCATTCATTATGACTTAAAATGGTTTTGTGCAATCTACAGGCATTCCATCAGAAAAAGAATTAAACTGGTAAAGAGGAAAAAGAAGACATGTTTGCACCTGTAAGAACAAGGAGGATCTTGCAGCCAGTATTTTGTCCAAATAAAGTATCAGTATCCAATCTATCACCCACCATGCACATATTGGAGGTATGGATATGAAATCTGCAAAAAAGTATTGGAAGTAGTTAGTTTTCTAGAACATCTGTGTATGACTTTCCATATAATCCCCTGCACACACACACAAAATGTTTGGACAGATTCTGTATAATTTTTTAGTAAAAAGTCCATCATAATTGTTGATGGTTTTTCAACCACAATAGGCTCCTTTTGAGTTGATCCACACGACACAAAAATCATATCCAGCACCTGAAACTCAAACTGAAAACTATTTATTCATTAAAAAAAAAAAGTTTCGTGCAACTTAAATAGTATAAAGATCTACTGATCGGTGATCCCACAATTGAAACACTAGGCTGGAGACTCATTGACAAGTTCCACACAACTTATTCAGTATCTTGTATAGATATCTTTCTCCCTTTGGGAGGAATGTTTTTTTATGATTGATGCTCCAGCATTATCCACACAAAAAGTCCTATCAAAGGAGACTATTTGCAAACATAGAGAGCATGTCAGAAAATTATTTTACTAATCCTAAACTAGATTTATCTTTAACCCCCCTCCCCAAAGAACTAATAATAATAATAATAATAATAATAACAAAGAAGCTTTAAAACAACTTGTGGACCAAAAATCTTTTTAAATAATTCAAAACACAAGAAAATAGAAAACTTATAACACCTAAACTATCTAGAAAGTAAACATGCATACACACATGAATTCAGTCAGTATATTTTAGCCACAGATGACTTCCCCTCTGTTAACAACTGGAGCCCATGTTCTCCCCCATGTAGAGGCACTTATTTGTACACACATGTTGTGCTTGTAGGCTTTTTAGTTCCTGCATCAATGTAACTATTTGTGCAATACATATATTCATGGATGGATGTAGATGTGTAGAGCCCATTAGCTTACTGGCTTGGGCAACCTTTGTACCTGCATCAATGTAACTATT